>VZUI01064886.1:0-69793 GCA_013401135.1 Cettia cetti | reverse complement strand
TTTTTTTTTTTTTTTTTTTTTTTTTTTTTTTTTTTTTTTTTTTTTTTTTTTCTGGGTTAGGCCTAATTTTTCCATGGTTTCCCATGAGCTCTAAGCTGCTCTCCGGGTACGAACCGAGCCCGTCCCGGAGCCCCGCCGGGATCCCGGGCGGCCCGGCCGCTGCCGCTGACCTCCTTGGCAAGAAGGTGGCGCTGGCAGCCCGGGATTGACACTGCTCATCCGCAGGGATACCTTTAAACAGCTCCTGCGGGCCGCTTCAAGTGGAAAAACAACTTCCCTGCAGCTGTTTTATGTTGTTTGGGGTTTGGTGGTTTGCTGTGTTTTTATTTTTTTTTTTTTTCTTGTTCCGATTTTCTTTTTTCTTTATTAATGTTCGGCACTTAGAAATCCCACTCTTTTCCAAACAGGGTCCTCACTGCTCCCGTGGAATGCAGCTCCACTAGCACTCTTCATACAGCACCTTCTTTGTATCCCAGCACCGACCAGCTTCAGGAAGCTCTTTGGCTACAGTGGGCTTCTTTGTAGGGAGGGTGCATGGCTGTGGGGATGACCTCTGGCAGCAGTTTTTGAGTCCTCCACCCTTTTGCTGGGGTGGAGGACAAGGTGTCCTGAGCAGGGGGGCCCTATCCCGGCGTCAGCATAGAGGGAATGTAGTTTTGCTGCCTTAAATGCTCAGGGTCTAACTGATTTTTTGGTCCTTGTTTTTGTTTGTGTTTGATTTGTGCTTTTGTGACTTGCTTGTGTCTAATTCCATGAGTTAGATATGATTTTTACAAGGTGAGCTGTCCCCTCTTCTCTAGGCTGTCTGTGAATGATGGGTGCTAATGAGAGCTGGATTCACTTTAACCTTGATCTTCAAGACCTAAAAAATCATTGTCCTTTTCTCTCCCTGCACTTACATTTTGGTCTTTAACCAACAAGTTTGGTGAGGAGCAACCATATACATAGCAGGGAAAATGATTGCTGTTACTTTCAGCAAGCTTTAGGGGTGTGTGTGCAGAGTGAATATATAAAATACATGCTTCCATTTGCAAGGTGCTCTAGTGTGCCAAGTATTTCTTCATCTAAGACTATTTGCATACTTTGCCATATTAGTTGACTGCAGTTTTCACGTGCCATAAAATAAAAGTTAGGATATGAAAGGATTAAGTCTATTATCACAGGTTTGCAAATGGCCTGTGTATACATAGCCGTATTTTTTTTTCTAGACAGACTTTTTTATTACTAATTTAACTATGATATTTAAAATTCAAGTTCTTAATTCCTATGGTTTTTTCTTTTTTTTTTTTAATGGAGGGAATAATTTAATAATAAAGTGCTATCCTGGTCACAAATTTCTCTCTATTAATTTCCCTTCTAAAAGAAGAGGGAGGGCCAGGAGAGCTGGAGAAGATAATGTGCATGATCTCAAGGCTGCATTTGACAATTTGTCCCAGCACTTCCTGCCAGCACAATGGTTCCCCCAGTATGCAATTTGTGCAGAATGGGTAGATGATTTTCCTCATAAGCTTTGAGTACAAAGGGTATTCCACGATGCCATCTAACTGCTTAATCCCCAAGGAGTTCTTCAGGCATTTATTTAACACTAATTGCATGTGTAAATGTTCTTAATTTACAGCGTGTGAAAGTTTCAGTGAATGCACACAACAGAGGATATCAAAGTGACACTTCATGGAAAGATGCAGTTAAGGCAGTGCTAAGTTACTTCTAAATAGGATTAATCATTTATTAAAGTTCAAAGCTTGTCAGAGCACAGGGACAAGCATATGATGACTTGTTGCTGTTCAAAAGTGACTAGCAGAGTGGAGTTGTGGCTCCAAAAATTTCTGATATACCTTACTACATTGCAGTAAAGAAGGAACTTAAAACACTAAGCAAGGTGAGTGTTTCAGTTCAAGGCAAAGAACTTGGCTTGGCAACTGTTGCACAAAGCCTGCTTGGGCTGTTAATTAGTGCTTGCATTGTAATAAAGCCATGGAGTCCCAGGCACTGTACAGAGATGCAGGCAGGGGGTGCCGGTGCTGGGGCTGGCCCTGCCCTAGAGCCTGCACAGCTTCGGCCTACAGGATATGGAAAAAAATCAGTCTTGCAGGGCACAGTATATCCACAAGGATCTCAGAACAGGTAGGTGGCATTCTTTGGAAAGGGACCTGCAGCCCTGATTCCCAGAGTAGTGCCAGCTATTTCCCACTGGTGGAGTGAAAACTTTGATCTTCTTTGAGATCTTGAATTTCATGGTAGATGCATGCACAGGAACACAAGCAACATCTGGCACCTGAGCTTTTGGGAAAAACTTGAGTCCTAGGTTCTCTCTGTGCTGGGTGTCTGTGTGCTGGCAAAGTAACTCAGGAAATCGTAAAATAGAGAAAATTATACCTTTTGTGACATGATTATATACTCTAGAAACAGAATTGCCCATGAGTCCTACTTTGTGGTGAACACTGCGCAAGCACCCAGAGGTAACTCTGAAGAGGGGAAACCTGTTGGTTTACAGTGTTTGTTGACAGAAGCAGAATTCAGGAGAGCTGGGCTCAGTCACACCCCACCCAGCTCAAACCCTTCCCTTAGTCACCCACCTTTACACTGTGTGGGATGTCAGCCCCCCCCCCCACTTCTCTGGTTCTGCAGTGGGTGCTGATGCTTATACCTGTATCTTGGTAGTTTCAGAGAGGAAGTAATTCTCACAGGGAATTCGGGTGCATAACTCATCTGGAAAGGAAATTTGTAAGAATTTGTCAGAAAAAGTGGGAAAGGGAAGGCTTGGGTGTGAATTTTCTTGTCCATCTGTAAAGTGTCTTGAGCTTTTCTTACTGCAGAAATGAATACTACCTGTTTTGAGACTGGGGACTTCAAAATATTCATTCACTTTTTTTTTCCTGATATACTAGGTAAGTGTATTGTGCCTTTTGTGTGTCTAAATTTTACACAGTTTTTTATCTTTGAGTTCAGTATGGATTGTCCTTAGACCCATGAGGAATAGCATGTGATTGTCTTTTTTTAGCCATGTAAAGCTTTACTTTCAGTCATGGAAGAAAAAGAATTGAAGCACCTGATTTGCCAGATTTCCATGGTAAAGACCAGAGCTGCATGAAGGGCTAAGTGTCCTGTCACATTCTGTCTTGGTGTTTCCTGCATAGTGGAATCCATAACACAAAGTTCAGTGCCTCTGGCACAGACAGAATTATATGTATCAGAATAGGATCTGACAATACTGAGGTCCAGGGGAAAGAGTAATCTATGCATCCTGGCAGTCCATGATAAAGAGAGGCATGTGTTTCAAATTTAGTCCCACTTTTATACTTATAGCTGAGCATTAAAGTGTTTTTTTCAGCCATCTTAAAGGAGGAGCATGTGAAAATGGACAGAAGAAAAGTTAATCATATCTGGATGCCAAAACCAGAAGTTAATTTGTATGAGTTCTGGTCCAGGATTCAAGCCAGGTCTTTTGTTAGGTTAAGTGACTTCATCAGCCCCATGAGCAACTGCTGAAGAAAGCTGGAAGAAGTTTGTGCATGATGAGGAAAACTTAAATTCTCTTGCATCTTTCCTGTGCCCTTTATGATTAATGCAAAGATCCATTAATTCAAACATATGCACTTAGTCTCTAGAGGAAAAGTGGTTGTGATTAAAAAATCACCTTCTACTCTTATAGTTTAATTTCCTCTGTCTTTCTCAAATGAGACCAAAAACTGGAAAGTGTATGGATGACCCAAACAATTTAGTTTAAAACAAAACAGAACAGCCACAAATCCCTGTCTTCCCCTTTTTCTGAGCTGCTCTGGAAGGCTTTGGTGCTCTGTGCAGGGTTGGTTTGTCTCCTTACTCATTGCTTGCATTTTGACAGGACTGGTGTGTCCTGAGCTCACAGGTCTCCACAGCTCCCAGAGTAAGGAAACCACAGAGGGAAAAGCCCACATTCTTCATAAAGCTCTCCACAGTCTGTGCTGAGGAAGCCCCATAGGTGTTAAATATCAGACAAAGGTAAAAGCCTGCACTTCCTGTAAGGCAGGACCTGAAAGCAAAGAGATCGAATGGAGAATTGGTGAGGCTGGCTGCCTGCAGGGAGGGCACAGGGTGTCTTCTGGGTAAACCTGCTGCTGTGGGAGAAAACTCACAGGCCAGTACCCTTGGATGTCTTCAGACTAGGCCAGCTAAGGAGGAGCAACTCAGCTCTTGCCACCAGGCCAAGTGACACCAGGACCATTTAAGTAATGTCTAATCGGGTGTTTAAACTGATTAAGTTGTACCTGAACTCTAAAGAAGACAATTTTTTCCCTTTTATTTCGAAAGTTCACGCATTTGAGCAGACCCAGCTCATACTGGGCTGTCTGTTCCCATGTGCAGCAGCAGGATATGCTCCTGTCTGTGGTTTGCCAAGACATGTACAAAAAGCATCAATAAAAAGCAGGGAGGTGCAGTGATATCCTTGGAGAGAGAGGAGCTTGCTGGGATGCTGCTGAGGGTGTTGGAGGGGCTCATGGGGATTGGAGAGCCACCTCTGGCTCAGAGACAGCTGTGAGGAACAGGAAGCAGACAGGTCTTGGAGTAGATGGGAGGACCCAGAAGGGACTGGGCACTGCTGCTACTGACAGTAACCTGGCTGTGTGTGACCAAGCACCATGGCCCTAAGGTCCCACCTGTGTGGGCACAGCTGTTGAAGGAAGAGCTACACATAAACTCTTAGCTCTTCTGTCCTGTCAGCTCTAATTGTTTGGAAGTGGTTATGCTGAAAGAGTTAACTTTCTAAAATTCATTATTTTGTTTTATTCTATTGGTTCTAAAGGTTTTCATTCTCTTTGGGTAAACAACCTCCAAGAGAAAGCATAGTTAGAGCTAGCTTCAAAACTGCCTGGCCCAGTGTCTCACCATGCAGTACTATATTGTGATATGACCCTTTGTACACTTCTTAAAACTTCTTCATGCTCTCCAGTGTGTGTTTGTGCAAAAGCAAGCCTTTTGAAACCAGAAACCTGAAAAAAAAATGAATCCTTCAACTAATTTCTTTTTTTTCAGTGTAAAATAAGACACAGTAAGGACAAAGTCATAGCTCCTCTGGGGTGTTTATATTCTGAATCTTATCAAGAACTGAAATCTGCCATTAATAATGTAAACAGACTGACTCTAATGTCATTTCAGTACCTTGTTAAGGACTATCCTTATTGACTGGACCAGGGTTATGCCTGAGGTAAAATATTTTTCAAGATAAGAACGAATATACAAAGTCATGCTATATTATTGGTTTCTAAAATTTCATCCTTATAGTGTGTATGCTTATAATTATTGCCCTTTAATTTACACCCTTTAAATGTCCCTGGTAAAATGAGGTATAAGCTTTTGAGATTCCCCAAATAAACATCTAAATGGATCTATAATAAAGAACTTTAAAAACAGGGAGTTTAAGAGAAGCCATTATTTAACACTGATTTTACTGCTGGAGGTTCTGAAATGGACCTAGTTTTTTTTCAAGATAATTGCTGTGCATTTTCATGGAGTTTTGGTAAGCTAACATTTAAGCAGCTGGCTCTTAAAATACCTTTGCACCACACAGGTGTGGACTGTAATCCTGGAGGGAAGATGGACAAGAAGGACAATTACAGGATTTCTCTTTTCCCCTTCATTTCCCCCCTCCTTTGCCACTCCTGCTTTTGCCCAAGAGGAAAAGGCATCGCGTTTCAGGTCCTAGGAAGTCACACTTGCCCTGTTTGTTCTCTGATAGAGGCCTATAAACAGAGACATTCAGTCTGTAAACAAGTCAAGCTTACAAAGTGACTGAAAGATAACAGTCCCCCATCTAGCAGTGGGAGAGGAGGGAGGGAGCAGGGGGAGGGATGACAGAGAGGTGCAATAAAAACAGGAAGGTTTCTGTTGGTCCTCTTGAAGTTAGTGGTTAAAAACATCAAAGCGTGGTGTATGTTTTTTTCAGCCAGACTGCTGTGTCACTTTATAATTCTTCATAAAGCAGTCATCCAGCCACTAACATACTGCAACTGTTAGTGTGAGCATGCTTTGATTTAGAGGAACTGGATCCTGCTCCAGGCATGTTAAGCTGAGGAATCTCTTGTAGGTTTTCTTGGCATGCCTTGTGCCATTGAAGAAACTATAACTTTTCAGAGCTGCTAATTGCAAGCTGTTCAGGAATTTTTCCTTCCATTAAAAAAAAAAAAATGCAAATAAATTACATCCCCCTTCTTTCTCACTCCCCAAACCCAAATAATTCTCCCAGGCTCTGAAGTGTTCAGAATTTCCTACATTGAAATTTAAAGTGGAAAACAAGATGGCAATGGAAAGGAAGAAAAAACAACTATACCATAGGTGTCAAACTGAGATGTACATGTTCTCAGCTTGGTTCTAAGAAATATAAATTATTCAGCAGCTGCTTCAACAGAGATATTTTACTAGGTTGAAACCAGCAGAGTACATCAGTTCTCTTAGATGGGGGAAGGTATTTTGTTCTCCAAATATATGACATTCAGAAAATGGCACAGAGCTCTTGTCTGCCCTTGGAAAAGCAGCCAAATAGAGATAGATGGGAAGAGGAGCAAAGAAGGGGGCAGGAGCCTTTAGAGTTGAAAGAGCAGCTGCATTGCTCTGGGAAGGGAATAGTGAACTTTGCTGTAAAGCTTCTCTGCAGTGTGCAGCACAGAAATGCCACCCTGGCTTATTATTGCTCAAAAAGCTGACCTACACTGAACAGCATTTGAGTTCAGCTTTAGCACAGGAAGACAGCAATAACAAATCTCTATGTAGAGAGCAGTCAGACCAGAGGCGGCCTTTGGTCTGTACTAGTGCAGCCTGTCTGAGATTGGAGCCCAGGCTTGCTAGGTTTTTAATAGCTTTCCTCCAAGGGAATAGCTGCTGCAAGATTTTCCACTTCTGTGGGGATTACTCGTGTAGGAGGTGTTGTCACAGTTGGGAGGAGGAGGGAAGGCAAACGTTCTAGATGGAGGAAATGATTGGTGCTGATGTGCTCTGTTACTAGATATGATAGGTAAAATCCCATGTCTGGAGGATGATTTAAATTTCCTCCTGCTGGGAATTGGGATTTTAGCCTCGATCCTTCACCTCTGATCAAAGCCAGCAAGCACTCTCAGCAGTGGTGAAGCTGCAGTAGAGATTTAGAATGCAGGTCAGCAGTGCAGAGCTCATTCAGGGGACATATATTCCACGGGCTTCCACGTACAGGCACAATTTGAAAAGGCCACCACTTGCACCCACAAATTGAGACACCTGAAAAATTCTTTCCTCTGGCATATCTTAATGGTACACATAGCTCAGTACTTAAATGGATAATTAATGATTTCTCTAAGCCTTTTCTAAAGAATATATCTTATTTTCTTAGCTTTTTGATATTGAGCACATCTTGCCTGTAATTTATTTTGAAGGGGAAATTTGTTCTTCCTGGTAGTTTTTAACAACCAAAAGAATAAATAGAGGGTAACTTGAACTTATGAATCACTTTGGGTGAACCTGTACTTCTAAAAAGACCTGATGTTTGCTTCCAAAAATGTGTATTCATTTTATATTATCAGCTGTTTTAAAAGAGCCTGCTCTAAATAATATCACTAAGAGTAATGACCTATTGTAATATGAATGCAGCTTTTGTCTTTAGCACAGCATAAATCAAAAGACCAGCAAAATTTTTAGGTAAAATCAGTTATGGGTGGTAGTATACTACAAGAAAGAACTGCAATCATCCTTTGTCCAAGCTTCCATTTATATCAGCTTAAATGGAGACTTTGCTTTTAACTGATGGGATACATTCCTAAAGTAGTTTGTAAAGTACCCAGGCCCTTAAAGCTGATTGTGTGTGCACCCACACAGGCAAATATGTAAATAAAAAAAAAAAAATAGGTAAATGTAGCTTAAAAAACATTCCTTTTTGGGAATCTCAAAAGGCTTACATGTTGGTGCTTCAAGAAGGTGAATGTGACAGGAGCTCATTGTGAGAGATCATGGAAGCTTCTTGAGTTCAAGCCAAATTTTTGTACACGTACACAAATAATGGTTTAGCAACTTACTCAAGCTATGTAAGGGGAATGTTGAAATTAAGGAGCGGGGTTGCCTGCAATTTAGAGATTTTGGTTTTGTTGGTTTTTTCTTGCTTTTAGAAGTTTGCCTGCAGTGTGAAAAACTTGACTAAATAATGAAACTAAGTATTTGCAAGCATCTACCAGATAAAAGCCCCAGAGTTACTTACAAGGTATTAGTGCATCTTTCTGTTTGCTTTTCGTGCACATTCATATGCATGACGTTGTGTTTGGAAGACCATCCATGACAGAGAAATTCCAAAGTGCTTGCATGAATAAATATGAGCAAATGTTCATCAGATGTTCATACCACAAGTGGGCTTGCTCAGTTCTTTTGCCTGCTTTTCAAAGCTTGTTGTCCATTTCTAGCAGACAAAAAAAACTAATTTGAGGTTTTGTATATAAATGCCTAGGTAATGTTTGCAAGGATGCTTTTCTGGACATTTTCCACCTTCTAAAACCTATTAAGGGGATAGAGTCATAGAAACAAGTAGCAAATGTATGAATTTCATTAAAGTTCCTTGGTGAATAAACAAGTCTGTTTTCTACTGGTAGTTCACACTTCTGTTGGACCACAGGTAGCTCTGAATATTTAAAGCTAACCTGAGCATATTGGATGCCTCAGAAACCTGCCATATTATAGGTAGCTGGGATCCAAGAATCCTTTTTTTCCCTATATATTAGACTGGGGGTTTTTGTTTTGCTTTGTTTTTTAAATTTTTCTGAGGCAGATCAGTACCTCAGAGTTCAAGAAGTGTTTGTAAAATGCTCTCAGGCATAGGGTGTGATTCTTGCGGCTGTCCTGAGCAGGGCCAGGAGTTGGACTTTGATGATCCCTGTGGGTCCCCTCCAGCTCAGGATATTTTATGATTCTATGAGCAGCCATGAAATCTTTCTTCAGGAAGAACTATTAATTGTAAGTTTAGGTGGTGCTAAACCTATAGCTGTTGTGAAAATCCTTCCTGCTGTAGTTTCTATAGCACTGTGAGTGCCAGCAAAACCATTGAAATTAATAGGAGCCTTTCTAATTATTTAAATCTACTTTAATTTGGACTGCACATGTTATTGAGAGATGATCTCATTTTTCTCATGTGTAGCATACTCTGTTTCTTGAGTCTCCTTAGCCCTGAATGGATGCCTTTGGGTGCAGCTGACAAGTCTGCAGTGCTGTGAGCCAAGGCACGCTTGCCACCAAGCTTGCATAGAAATCCACAGATTTCAGCTAAGCTAAGGGAATAACAGCACAAATTTTCATGGGTAAAACAGGGTATTTGGAAAATCTGTGGCACCTGAGCTGTTGGATAAAAGCAAGATCCCACATGTCATTATTCAGGAAAAATATTGTGGGAGAACAAAAGGTTTTGATACTCAAATAAAACTTATTTTTTACTTAGAAACCTGCATCAGCAAACACATTTTTCTTTGTTGTTGGTATATACTGAACATCTATGTGTGTGTGTGTATTCTGTGGTTTTTTTAATAATTAGCATATAGTAAAAAAAGAACAGAAATTATTTTTATTAAGAAACTGATAGGTTAGCATATTTTTCTTGTTTGTGAGCATGATCTGTAAGAGGGCATAAAATAATGGCAACTGTGTCACTTCAGAAAGGTGAGGTGGTTTCTCAGCAGGCATAGAGGAGAACAGAGAGGGCTCTATGGTTCGATTTCATCTCCCTGAAAACCTGGAGAGCTGAGGATTTTTTATCACCAGAGCTCAGCAGAACAGAGTTTTGTCTTGATAACTCAAAATGACTAGATCATGCCTGGTAGCTGGTCCTGGAAACCTGACCCTTGTCACAAGCTGACTACATCAATTTGCAGTAGATTGATGATGTATAGACTGTGGGTGCCCCAGGGGAGACCCAAGAAAGGCCTGAGAAACATTGTATTGTTAATCCATACCCCTCATTAGCCTCTGCTGTGCTGGATTTCAGCTCGCTGGCAGGGCTAGAGGAGCTGGAGGGAGAATGTGGCGTTGTCTGGCGTTGTTATTATTGGTTGCCTTTTGAATGAAAGGATGTTTTAAAATACCTTTTCTCCGAAGTTTAATACATCAAAACTGGCAGGATTCTTTATTTTCCTCTCTATCCCTCTTGTCAAGTGCCTGGAATTCCTAGATTTTCTTTGTATATTGATTTAGCGCTCTCCCCTCAGCAGCCCAAGCTTTATCTCTTCCCGATAACAGCCTCTCTATATCCTTTCCCAAGTAGTGGCAGGCAAATTATATACGCTGTAATCAATTTACATTTTGCTATCATTCGTCAGCCCAGGCGCTGCACTGCTGCCCGTAGAGGCTGCAGCCCTGCCTTCAGGGTTCCTTTATGCACTTCAGGACGTGTTGCTTAACCATTTCTGCTCAGTGCACTGCAAGGTTTTGATTTGAAGGAGGCTATAGTTTCAAACGCGGTTTCCATCAAACAGTAACATCTTTGTCAAACTTCAACAGAATTAACCTTAACTGCCAAGGAAGTTTTGACTGCCATCATAAAAATGTTTGATTAGTGTTAATAATTTATTAAATTGGTTTGTCCTGACACTGCCAACATGTTGGAAATCTCTCAACCATTAAAACATTAACAGAGGCTGTAATACAATGCTCCTTCTGTTCTACGTTTTATTTCAAGACCGCATTCTTATGAGCCTGGTTCTGTGGTGTTCCAATATGCTCTCATTAGGACTGCATTAAAAGATGAAATATGACAAATATTAAAAAGCGTGGGAATATAGAGTAAAGCATGGTGGGTGTACTTTTGTGGGCAACTCTGCTGCAATTAAATTTTTGCAAAGCAAGCCTGTTTATGCAATACAGGGAAATAAAATTACCAGGCAAGTATTTCACTGAAACAGACCCAATATGTTCAATTGCTTCATCAAATCTCCTAAAATACATAAACTTAGTTAGAATTTCTACTATAATGGGAAAGCTGATATTGGACTTGCTTATGCTGAAGTATGCTGTTCAATTATAGAAGAAACAAAGTCCTATTTGAGAAAAGTATTAACGCCCTGAGAATATATTGATCAAATTTTTATTTGATAGTTTACATCTGCACTTGAATGGCTGGTGCTTGAAGCTCTCCTGTGTTCCACCAGAAACACCTGCTTTGGCTCACGGAGCCCCAGGAGTTGCATATAATGTATTCCATACAAAATGCTATTTAAACAATGACAAGAGTTTGGTTTACTTTCCAACTGGATAGACAATAATTGAAATGGAGGTTCAGTTTATCCTTTGCAGTTTTCTGATAATATCAGTGAAATTAAGTAAGTAATTAATTTTTTTTCCTCTGCTTGGTAGCCATTTAAGAGCTCTCAACGTTTTCTCAAATGTTTAGACTGGTGTTGCACGTTGCACAAGTTAAATGCAGAGATGTTAACAACTAAAATAAAAACTTTCATTTCTGTATCCCAGTTATGAATATACATTGAGAGTAGTTACAATACCTACCTTTGAAATTTAATCCAAGGTTTTCAACCTTCAGGATTGAACTATTCTATAATTATTCATAACA
This sequence comes from Cettia cetti, assembly GCA_013401135.1. Classification (NCBI taxonomy): domain Eukaryota; kingdom Metazoa; phylum Chordata; class Aves; order Passeriformes; family Sylviidae; genus Cettia; species Cettia cetti. The sequence goes on along the minus strand of VZUI01064886.1, from coordinate 58,251 downwards.
GCTGGACTGGTTGCCTCTCAGCTCTTCTCCTTTTGGTACCTGAAAAAAACTACAATGGGTACTTTAGTGAAAGGTATGTTTCATTAAAAAAAAATCCTTTAGGTAAGACTTGCTAGTTTCTAGGCAATCAGTTGTGTGGAGTAAAGATCTGAACTGGCCTTGAGTCAGAGGACTGATTTACATTGAGGTCTATTAGAACAGAAGTTGGCCCTTCTTTCAGTTAGTCTCCACTGATTTCTCCTTTCTGTTATGTGCAGAGTTACTTTATGGAAATGATTACCATAGATCAGCCTTTTGCAGATTTCTAAATTTAAGAACATCGATCTTAATAAACAAGCAACCTTGTAAATGCTAATTTGTTTTAGGATGTAGTATGCCTTGTAAGATATTGGCAAGAACTTAACAGAGTTCATCAAAATGTAGAAAATAACCAATTGTTTCAACATCAGAAAGTCATAATCCATCAACTCGATAAATTCCCAAAAAACATGTCAAGTACATGAGCTTTTGGGGAACAGACTGAGTGCAAACACTAAAATTGTGTTTCTGCAATTGTCAGGAATAGACTTACACTTGCCTTTTTTTTTTTTGCCCTGCTCTTGTTTGTCTTTGTAATTGTTTCCTAATTATATGTCGTGTTAATAATGAAAATTGTTGAATGTTCTGAAACCTCAACAGTTCTACATTTATTAATTACAACACAAAGATAAGAGGAGCAAGTGACTACTGTGTGATGTGATTCTAATATGAGGCTTCAAATGGCTCCAGTTCTTGGCTAGAGTGGGATAAACTAAGACAAGGACTTTTGATAAGTGCCAAGAAATTTCCATCTTATTAAGAGCATCCTCAGTTCTCCTGACAGTATGTTTGCTATATGTAAACGATCTATGAGTTTTCCCAAATTATAAAATCAAATGTTGTTTTTTTCCTGCACAGAGAAGTGGCATCCGTTGTTCACGGTTAACGCATTTTATTTATGTTTAATACATTTCCATACTTTTTTTCCCAAAATAAAGAGGGTTGAAAATTTTTGATTCAAGTCCATAAACTAATTATTTTCCATTCCAGTGTTGTTTCTTTTGTAATAGAACTCCTGACTCAGTGCTTTTGTAAATGGTCTGCAGTTACATGACCCTGATTGTCGTCTAATGAGGGCTGGAGGGTGCCTCTTAGATGATGCTGGAAAATTAAAGGGACCTTTTCCCTCTAGCTTTTCAAACTAATTATTCTCTGATTTTACATGAGAACAATCCTTATATATGTTGAAATCCTTTTCATTCAATGGCACTCTTTTCCTGTCCCCAGCTTTGATGTGGTGCCCCTACTTACAAAAAGGCTATGTGAGGGGAACAGTGGATCCCACCATGGTCCTAGCAGTTGAACAGTGAGTTCAAATACAGTAGTGTGAATGAACTGAAATTCAACAGAGGAAGTGAATCTCTGTTCTGTTCAAAACAAAGCCATACTTTTCATGTCCAGTTATTTGTATCTGTCTTTTCCCTATATTTCTATTATTTAAAGACAGTACAGTTGGTGAGTAAGGAGCCCACAAACACCTCTCACCCACTTCTCTGCTTATTGTGCTGTGACTCTGGTCTTCATTTTTGTGCATTTGGTGACTTTGCTTACCCGTCTGTTGGACAGGCTGATTCCATGGAAGCTCTCTAAAACAAGATATAAGCAGAAGGCATAGTGTGCTTTCTTCACTGCCTTTCACAGAGAGCTGCCATATAACTTTAATGCTTCTGACCAGCCACAAGGCTAACAAGAGGAACTATTGGCCAAATATCTGGTAGTTCAAAGCAGTGGGTTAGAATATGACTTCCTTGTGGTTAACTTTGCCCAGCATTGTCGTGGAAAATTAGAGAGGCTAGTGCTCAAGTTCCTCAGCTGAGATATGTAATCTCCAGATTGCTGCAACAGAAAAAATCCTGTTGGTAATCGGGTAGGTTGCTCTGACATGGTTTCTTCTTGAGGAGGGATTCTTTGGTTATTATATTAATAAATGTGCACTGTATAGTTATTGAAAATATTTGTCTGACACTGGAGCCCAAGAGTATGTTGGATTAAAAAAAACAATCTCTAAAAACCTCAACAAACTAAACCTTAAAAAAATGCAAACAAGATGAAATTTCCCTGACCCAAAGCTAGCAAAATTTTTAACTCTTAGTTTGCCTCATTGTGAAACATTAAAAAATGGTAGGCACAACAGTTCAATACAAAAACAGCAATCCTGCACAAAACAAAGCAAGAGCATGTGAAAGATAGGATGGCTCAAGTCTGCTCATGAGGTGTTAAATAAGTAACAAGATAGAATTAAAAATATCAGAAAGGCCAGCCAAAATAATAAATGAGTAATGAAAATCCATCTTAGAGAAGATTTATTTCAAAGATAGCTTTAAAAATCAGAAAAACAAACAACAGGACAGTCAATGATACCTGAAAATTAAGTAAACCTAGGCCGGAGATATAGCAACAGGACAACATTAAGAAGAGATCTTGTTTATGACAAGTAAAAGTTGTGCTTAGTGTGTTGTGGTCCTTGTTTTGTTTTCTAGTGAAGTAAGGTTATTTATTCCAACCTGTTGTAAGTCTGGATTCATATGTCTTCTTATGTCTCTAGGTTTATGTCTTTCTAGGTGTGAATTTAACTGCACAATCAGTACAAATTCACCAGACAAGGTGGTTGTGAATTTGTGTCAGTGTCAGTATGGCACAGTTCCCTTGCCACATAGGAATTTTATCACTTCTAAATGCAAATATTGGATGCTTTATTGCTCACAAAGCCTTCAAGCTGTTTCGGTCAGTCTTATGTGGTTTTGTGCCTTTTTTTATTTTTCTGACATGCCCTCATTAATAAGTTTTACATCAAGACCTAGGCAGAAAAAATATAATTTTATGTGCTGAGTATTTTCTTACCCATATCCAACCAAATTCTCCAGAGAGTAGTCTTTCTTTTAAACTGTGATTAAACTTTTCCTTGCCAATGCAGGCAGAAAGAGCCAAGGCAGACAAGAATCCACAATTTTACCCTGTTTCTTCATAAAGATTCATGTCTAAAACCTGGTGTGTTGCAGTTATATGAATATATCTTGCAGAGTTTAGGAATGAAAGCCGCTCCACAAATAGTCAATATTTAGCTATGATTATATAAGTTGCACTGGTATTGCACAGGCACCTTTAACATGAAAGGATGAACTTTGTCCTTTCTAGTAAAGATGTTATCTTTATTAGAAGTTCCCTTGGAGCTGTGGTGCATCTGTACACCTGTCCTTTCACATGCAGTTACATTTTACCTGTTAGAAAGCTTTGTGGCATCAGTAAAGGATTTTGTATCAGCAAAAAATTTTGTGGCTTCTTTTGGTTTGTTGCTTGTTGTTTTGGTTTGGTTTTTTTTGTTTGTTTTTTTTTTTTTTTCTTTTTAATTTTTTTTTAAATTACTTTACAGCTTTTTCTTCCTCCCCTTTACTCCAACTCACAGCTGTGAATCACTTCCTGGTGCTCCAGGAAGTTTCTTCAGATATATAACATCAGGTGATTTATGCATTTCTTTCTGGTATAATAAATATAGGGAGCCTTTCAGCACAAGTATTGAACTAGCCAAATATTTATTTTAGATATATTGTAGGTTGTATTGCTCTGTGGCACATCAGACAAAGTCTATACTGTGAGAGCAGTGAGAACCTGGCGGCTACTTTCATCCCAACCCCAGTCAGACTTTTATCACAAACCTCTCCAGGGAGGCGAGACTTATCACTCCCATGGGAAATGACAGAAAACTTTTTATTATTGCTCTGGCAGGAGTCTAATGGAAGGTGGATTTTTACTGGTGCAGGTGTTGACAGGACTGCATCCTGCATCCTTTCTGGAGCAGCTCATTGTGCTAGAGAGCACTTCTTACTGCATTAACTCTGTTACAGGCACCAGGGTGTCTGCTTTGCCTCACTTTTGTATTATGGAATTGTGTTACTTAGAGGAAAATAATTCTTAGTCAGCAGTGAGGCTGCAGCCACATCCTCTCTCCCAGTGGAGTATGAGCTCAAGGACAGGAGCAGGTCTTTGGGCCTGGCAGAGCAACCCAGCTTTTCCGGAGGAAGGCTTCTGCAGCTTCCTCTGCTGTTTCTGTCTGCAGGGCTCTGGTGGGTGCCACTGAATTGTGAAAGGACTCACTGGTGGAAACCTGAAAGCAAAGTTGTTCTCCCATACAGACTGTCCTTTAAGTGGAAAGGCCTGCACACTGCAAACTTTGGAGTACCACAGCTATCATAATCTACACCAACAATGTATTTGAATGGATCCATCCTTGTGCTTCAGAGCACTTTGGAAAAAAAAAATCACAGGGTGTTTTCTGTCTTGGATTGGAAGGTGCGAGTTGGGAAACAGACTTACTGCAGAATTACAGGACAAGGGAGAGAAGCTGGGATGAAGCCTCTGTCTCCTGACCTTTGTGGGGCTTTCGGTATTATTCTAATGCGATAAAAAATAATACAGTTGTTCATGTTGACTTTTGCCTAAGTTGCTTAAAGTTATGTAAAGCAAGTACATAAATACTTTATTTTACATGTTGTCACCACAGGCATGCCATTGTAATCCAATTATTAATACTTTTGAAAAAGAAGCATGATATTATTTTGCATACAAGCAAGAGAATTTTCCTGCTCCGGCATCAAGTCGAGAAGTGGGTGGGGGGAAGAAAAAGGATTACAGGGTGAGGGTGGTAAAATGTATCTTAACAGAAGAAAGTGTGCAGAGATATAGTCTCATAGTGAGAAATAAACATTGTAATCATAAACAAATGTAGCATTGAGAACAGAAGACAGTGATTTTATTGTATTGACATAGGATGCTTGAGCAACAATGAATGACTTGTTCTCTTCTATTAGTCAGAACACACTGGCAGGAGGGCCCTCTCTGTGGGCACTGCTTCCAGATAGCGTGTGTGAGAGCTGGATTATGGGATGTCTAGGAATGTACAGACACAGGCAAGGCTTGCTTTGAGGGGAAAGTGGAGAACCTCTTCACCATAGGGCCTTTAGAGTGAATGTTCTCAAGAACTCTGAGAACCAAAACAGCACTGAGGCCTGCTCTGCCTTTCACATAAATACATTTACACTCTGCAAAGCGTCACCTGCATGTGGCATTTTGTCTTAGAGCCCAAAGCCAGCTCTGCAGATTTATGCAAACTGAAGAGACAAACTGGTGATGCAGCTCCATGTGATACCGTGTCTTGTCCTCCTGTGTCAGGTGTTTGCCTTCTGTGCCACCTTTTAGGTTCCATCAGATTTCTCACACAGATCCCAGGGGATTGTGTTTCTAAATCTGGATCTCAGTGGGAAGTGTTGTTTCTTCTAAAAGAATCTACCCTGGAGGGAGAGTTTTGTTGTGGACTTCTGGACACAATCTGGATGGCACAACAGAGAGACAGTGCTGCATAAGGATGTGGGGAAAGCCTTCACCCTCCAAGAGTAATAAATTTTTTAATTAAGCCAAATCAATAGTGTACTTGCAAGTGAGTGCTTGCTCTTTTTCTTTCTTTCTGTTCACCATATGCTAGCCTTTTTTTTTTCTTTTTTTTTTTCTTTTTTTTTCTTTTTTTTTTTTTTTTGATAACTTGGCTGCTAGTGAGTTCATAGTGTAATAGGACAGTGCTCCTTTTCTGTGGGTTTTCAGCCCTGTGTATTTAGAAAGGAAAAGAGAGGCAAAATGGTGATACCAGTTTCCTTTTTATGGGAGAAAAGAGAGACAGAGAAAAACAAAATATCTTGGCCAAGTTCCTTTAGGGCTTTTGTGCAGAACTGGGTATTAAAGCAAAATCCCCAAGTCCTGTGCGCTGTCTATTTAATGTGTGGTTTGTATGTGCTTTAAGAATATCTTCTAACTCTTCACTTGTTTGTTTAGAATCCAGACTCATTCTAAACAAATTACTTGTTTTGTTGAGATCAGATTGCAGATGCTGGATACAAATGTAACATGACGCTCAGATCCTGTTTGGGTTTTTTGTTTTTGCTTGTTTTTGGTTTTAACACTAGGAAGCTTTTAGGGATGTTGAAAACAAAAGCAAACATACACACAGAAAAATAAAACCAACTCAGAGTAGTTGTATTCTAGAGCAAGCATAACGGGAGGGTGTCTCTCTTCTGTCAGTACAAGGTAAAAAAACAAATCCTGCACATCCCTTTTCTTGTAAGGTGTTTGAAGCAGCATGAAGGAACAGGTCCCATTTGAGAAAATACAACTACAAAAAGTTTTTGTGCATTGATAGATTTTCCAAACACATTCTGGATCATACCTGCAGTCAAATAACCCTTCTTAATAACCTGCTGGTGTATGGGGCCAGAGAGAGGCATCTAAAAGTTGATGCTTTGTTGTTGATGCTGCTAAGATCAGGGCCTGTTTCTTATGAGGCACTTTTCTAATAGAGCATCCTTGCAGCAGCTCTCTCTGTCAGGGAATAACTCATCCTTGGAAGCTGTCTGGTCCAATAGGCATGTTTAGAGCAGATCCAACTTTGAAATTAGTTCCAGCTACAAAGATAACTTTGGCTGCATCCAGTTGGATTTTAAACACCTGCAAGAATGGAGACTCCTTGTCCCCCTGCACACCTGTTTGAGTTTGTGACCACTCTGATGATGAAAAAGAAAATTCCTTAAACCTAATTGGAATTTCCTTGGTTGCAGCCTGTGTTTATTGCCTCTTTCCTGTGCACCTCCAGAAGTTTGGCTCTGTCTCCTCTAGAAGCACATGTTTTGTAGGTGAATAAAATCATAAGATCTCATTTTTCCTTCTCAAGTTGGGACAAACCCCATTCTCTCAGTCCCTCACCTTGTGCTCCAAATACCACCAAGTCAGCAGGCTGGTCCCTTCATCCAAAGCAAAAACTCTAATTAATTTGCAGCAGATATGTTTCGGCTTTCAAAGCATCAGTGAAGGCCAGACACGTGGAGTAAGTTATTTCCGTGTTTGAAGGGAAATGTGTTGGCACAGACACAAGATACCTTGTTGCTAATGTAACTTTTGGCTGGTAAGTTCACTCAGACAAGTTTCTTAGATGCCAAAAGCAAAGCATACTGTAACCTATATTTCTCACATGTGGCCTCACAAACAGCCCTGTGTTCAAACTTCCAGTCAGCCTTGGTTTTTCTCCTGCCACATGGCAATGCATATCTGAGAAGAAAATTCAGCAAACTATTTGGAAAATAACAAAATAAATAATTTTGAGTCCTCCTGTAACTTCTGACTGTAATTTCAATTTAGTTGCATTGCCCAGAACTATTCCTTTTATTCCAAAATATTCAGAAGTGTTTGAAAAAAAAAGAAATATATGTATGGTTTGAACTAGTTTGCAGTATGATTCTTCACTGATTTCCTTGATAAAATTGATCTCAGCTTATAAAAATCCTTTCTGGACCTTGTCTGTCAGCAACTTTTATCTCCTTTGCTCCATTGTAAACTGTCTTCATTGTAAACAAGGTTTCAAAGACGTTGTGATGACAGATTGACCGTCCAAACAGAGAAAACAAAACCTAATTGTGTAGGAAGTTTACCTTGTGGGGGTTTTTAGGTGGATTTTTTTTTTTTTTTTCCCTCACAGTGCTGAATGGGTCTTTAATGGAATGAATTTAATTGTTGTAAAAAGTTTCCTTCCTAAATGCCCTGCTGGCTGCCTTGGTTATATTTCTCTCGTTCACCTGGCTTTCATGCCAGGTAGTGTTGGGAAGTGTTTTCTCAGGCAATTTGCCAACATAACACCTTCTTAGATGTGGCTGGCTGAAGGATTTTTGTGTTCTGTGCATACAGCTCTGAAGCAATACTGGCCAATAGACTGTCATTGCTACATCTACATAGTTTCTCCAAACTCATGGTGCCCAATTTGCAATTGCCATTGACATAGTTGCTTTAAAATGCCGTTAGGGAAAGGGAAGATCATGTATTTCTTTTGCTGCTTATCTTGGCACCTGTGATTTGTTTTCCCCCAAATGTAATATTTCCAAGCAATTTTTACCAATGTTCATCTTCTAGTTTTGGACTTATTGACTGTTGCTTTATCACCTTATTATATCCCACTATTTCCATATTACTCAAGAGTCCTAGAGGACAGGATCAGGTATTGACTCTACTCTACTTGCAGTATCTCCTAACTTGATTGCTCTCTGCACAGTTTTTTCCTTTCCTTTTCCATTTTAATGGAAATATAATTAATTATTATTTATTAAACAAAAAATATTTTCATTCCAAATACTTCAAGGATACTTCAGACACTTGTTCCTCTGTAGAAATTGTTTCAACACTGAACCACCAGTCGATGTTCTTCAGTCTGTTTTGAACATACTTGGTGATGTTTTCATTTAAACTATTTCTTCCATTAACTTTTATATAGTTGTGTACTACATGTCAAAGCTCTTATTCAAGCTGAAATACACCTACTGCTCTCCTGTTACCTAGACAGAAATTGAGCAGACTTACCATGTTCTTTTTCTAGGTCTTCTTATCACTGTTATATTCCAGTGGTTGAAAGTTGATTGCTTTATCATTTCCTCTAGAACTTTTCCAGGACCTAAGTGGATTGTGATTTCAGCAATCACTCTGTGATTCCTTCTTCCTCTTTTCTTCTTCTTCCTGTCCTCTGTGTACTCTCAAAGGTTTAAACACCACTTGGATTAGTTCCTGAATTGATCAAGAGGAGATTTCATGTAACCTTTTTCATTTGGAGATACCTGTCTTGTCTGAATAATCCATCTATCTTTTGTCTCCTGGTCAGCATTTATTTCCTTTGACATTTACAGTGATAAAACTCCAATTCTTTTAGTAAGAATTGATTCCTCTTGCTATTTTGCAGGTCTAAAATGCAGACTATCAAACAAGTAGTTGTTGTTGCTATAAAAATGATGGTGTTTATCCTATTTTTTGAGGAACTGCTTCAGTGACTTGCCTGATACTTCAAAACTGGTCAATGGTAAAGGAATAGTGCCTGGAAGTTTTTGACTCTTTCTTATGATATTCAGCACTCAGAGCCCACATCATGGGTCAGGAATCAACTGTGCTAAACTTAGTGCAAGCAAAATGTTCCTGTCCCAGAGCAAGTCATGGGGAAAAAAGACAAGAGACAGGCAATGTCGATAGACAAACAGGAACACTACAGGAAAACCTGGAAGACAACAATAGTTTGTGAGAGATGCATACAAAAAATAGAATTCAATCCTAAATTCTCCTCTCAGCAGTTCCCAAAAGAACATTCTGTTGGTGTAAGAGATCAATGTGTCCTTGCTGACACTGACTCTTTTTAAGAGGAACATGAAAAAACTGATGCTGTTGAAACTGCAGTTACTGAGTTTGACCAATTGAAATTTCTCTTCAAGCACTGTTACAAACAAAATTACCATCTCAGACTGTCCTTGGCCTCACTGCACACAATTTGTAAGCATGGAATCCCATCAGCCTTTCAAAGAGAATGAGAAATATAGTATTCCTTCTCCTATACTGTGAAAGGGTTCAGATGGAAATGTAATGCTGGTAGAACATCTCAAGTGTCTGCATAGAATTCAGCATTCAGAGTCACAAGCAGGCCTAGAAGCAAGCTCAGATTGCTAACAACTTCTCTTTATTTCTGCAGGCTGTAGTGTACTTTTGTGCATTCTTGTATTTTCATCATGGACATTTTGCTTCATTTTCAGTATTCACCCATCTAAAAGGAGTGTACTGAGCTTATACATGCACAGTGGATGCATGCAAACCTTACTAGTCAGCCTCTACTTCATGCCATGTGTGTTTGAAATACTCTGGCCTGGTTTGGGATTGTGTAACATAGATGAATCCAGGGTAAAGGAGAACCCAAACACTTTATTGCTATCTTGACAGGGTAACTAAAAATTTGTCTTCCTTGCAATGGCACTTGAAACTGGCATTAAAAAAAAAACAACAAAAAACAAAAAAAAACCCCAACTTTTATACAGTTGGGAGGAGTTTGTTGTTTCTTTGATTGGTTGGTTGGTTTGGGTTTGGTTTGGGTTTTCTTTCCCATCTGTGGTATACCAAAGTAAATCTGGGAATATATGACCTGGGCTTGAGGAATGATCCTCCATCTCACCTTTCATAATTCTGTGGTATTTGTGAGGACATGGGGAGTACCTGTTCAAATTGAGGAGAAAGAGGTGAGGAGGATGGTGAGGACTTCTTGTGAAAAGATCGGTTGAGTTGTTGCTAGGAGGACAGACGGAATTATCTGAACACACAGTTACTGATTATTTTAGGGGTGTGTGTATATAGGCTAGTGATGTCAGATAGCATGAATGTATGTACGTGTAGCTCATTACATGGTGTTATTCCAATGTATGAAAATCTGGAATGGAGCTCGTAGAGAAGATAACAATGTAGCTGCCTGCATGTTGATTAGTTTTCAAACTAAAATCTTGGATGACATGATTCAAACCAAAGTTCATTTTTTAAAGAAAATCTCCATTACACAAATATGAGGAAAATGTACAGAAACTAGAAAAGAAGGTAGATATGTTGTACATTTGTATTAGTGGATGATTTGATGCTGTGGGTTTATGGAGTATACCTTTTCCTTATAGTTTTGTGGAACGCTTATATTTTCCATGGAACAGTTGAATTTCAAACTGATTTTGACCTGTTCACACTGTGAAAGCAGGCAAAATTTGATGTAAGGACTTCTTGTGCATCTCTTTTACAACATCAATTGTGCTCTGGCATCAGATGACTTCCAGAGTGCCACCCAAGCCTGCAGATAAAACGTGAAGAATATCTCTTGTGTGCATTAAAAGCAAAGGTTTGGAAACTTGTAACACCCGGTGTTTGGGAACAGATTCTCTGTGCTTGATTATTTGAGATAGATTATTTGAGCTGTAATAGTTCCCAGCCTGGGAGTCCCTCACTTAGACCAAATGTGCAGACTGATGCCTTCAGCCCTGCAGTTCCCTGCTGTGTGTGCAGGCTGTGGCCACCACACATGCACATGACCAGCCTTACTCAAGTCATCCCATTTAGATATGCACATATGGGGCAGTGATGCCATACCCTAAATGATCAAAGAAATAATCCAAATCCCAAATTCCTACTTTCATTCAAGCACGCACATAATCCTTAACATACCAAGTAGTGCTTTAAACAGCTATTGAAAGCAGTAAGTGTTAGGCTCTGAAACTGATTATACATCTAAAAATCACTTGGGTTAATTAAATAATTTAGTTTCTATTCATATTTCGTTGGCTCTTTCTCTCCTTTAATTAATTTTAGCCCACAAAAAAACTGACTAAAATCACCCTCAGTGTAAGTGCATGCTCGCAGTCTTTATTCTAATCCCCACAGAGTGTTTGATATTATTTTCAACTCAAACTTAATTAACAGTGTATGTCCTTTATTGAAATCTGAACATTTCTGTATATTACATATCAATGCAGATTCTTGTTGTGTGCTGTTATTTTCAGAATATTGTCCTGGTCCATGTCTTTGTCCTTACTTTCAGGAGGCGCCACATTAGACTGGAGATTCCTCTGACAGAAAACAAACCTTATTTTTCTCCTTTTTTCTTTCTGCTGTATTTGTCCTGGTTTTAACACTCTGTATGTGTACTGGTTTAAAAGCTGTGTGTGATAGGGAATTGAAGCAGAGGATTCAAAAAGAGAAGTGCCCTTTTCAAAACAACTGGTGATGCCTTTAGTAAAAAGCACATGAGTTGAATAAAAGGACTTTTCAAGATCAGGTGTGAGTTCTAGTGATGCAGCAGTATTGGGATGGTGACTGCTGCCAGTTGCTCTTCTTCTGCCACTAAAACAATGTTTCCAGGTCAACAACACAAGGCATGAACAAGTTTAAGTCCTTTTTGCGTGGAAGGTGGAAAAAGACAATGTTATTGAAGTCCTGTTTTGTACAAAATGGCTCCATTACTTACATGATGAAAAGTAAACATTTGCTAAAGTGTCTTAGTGAAACAATGCCTAAAACTTCAATGGAAAAAAAAAAAAGAAAATTCAAATAAAATCATCAAGAAGAAGTAGGTAAGTGTATCAGCATAAGATATATTTGGAATAGCTGTGATGTAGCATCTCAGTTTTAGTCAGGATTCTGCTTGGCCAGCTTGGTCCACTGGTCACAGAGGTGAATGCCTGCCTTGGAGAGAAGGGCTGCCTGCTTCTCTGGGGCTCAGGGCAATAATCCCCACATTGGCACTGTTATACTTATGTTGATGAAGGCACAGGCATGCCAATATCTTGGTATAACCAGAATAAAGTATCTCTTCCTAGATTTAAAACTCAAGTACCACTTACTGTTATCAACTCTCCTCAATGGCCATCTTGTACCATTTTAAGGTTCTTCATATCTACATAGTTGAAGTGAAGATATGAGAAGGACCACTTGTGATGGGTAGGGGAGGCAGCTGGGTAATTTAATTTTAAATGCAGTTGTATGGTAAGAGCTAGCTTCTTTTCCCTTTCTGACATCTTAGAGACATCATTGGGATTCAGTGCTTTTAGCAACTCATTTATCTAGATATTTGGATGGAACTGTAAATGGAAGGCTTATGTCCAATGAATCATTCTTTGTTGCTAATATTTAGCAGGGGGACACTGTTTTGTGTTTTATCCTCAGTCATTGATACTGAATGGATTTGTCTAGAGTAGCAAAAGAGGTTCTGATAAAATGAATGTGGATGCCCCATTGAAATTTCATTTTCAGTGTGACCTTCTTTCAGACAGAATGATATTTAGAAACTGCTTGTGGATGGAGATTGATTATGGAATTCTTTATTTAGGGTAGCTGAATACAACTGTTAATGCTATACGTATGTTCAGATTAAGAGGATACAGGGATTACATGATTTTTACGTGGAAGCAAACAGTGCTTCTTTGGACAAGTGTAGTAAACCCAACCCAGAACTCAGCAAGAGTTTCTGCCCCCAGTCATCTGGGGCTGGAGATGATTTTGGAGCTACTTTGCTTAATTCAGACAATCATAACTTAATTTTTAAAAGTAACTATCTTTGTTGGAATGCTTTAACTTTTGGATACTCACTTGACTACGGTTGTCAAAATCTGAGATGTGCTATTTTCTGTTGGTTCGTGTCTGCCAGGTAAAAATAAAAGTAACTTAGATCACTCTCCCATGTGAGTGTAAAGTCTACAGAGGGGAAAAATAGGAGAGCAAAACAAAAGTAACCTGATTCTATTTGAGGTGTTCCTGAAGCAGTATGGAAAACTGCTCCAGGGGCACCTGGGTTCTCCATTGATCTAGTGACCTCAGGCAAGTTGCATCACCTCTCAGTTCTACATGAACCAGAGATAATGCTCAAGGCCTCCTTTTGTCATATGCTTTCAGATCTGTCGATGAAAGGTTCTTTACAGAAATAGTAACCCTATTCACAGAGGATTTAATGTCTTATTTTCAAACTTATTTTCCATGTTAGTGCAAATGGATTCAGAAACACTGGAACCGGGAAGCCCAATATGTGCTCTAGGCTACTGCAGCTCTTCAAGGAAAACTGTCCTGAAAAACAGATATTTTGTGAGTGTCTCTCCTAAAAGGATTCTGAATATCTCATATGTTATCTGCTTATTCTGTTACATACTCTTGTTCTTGGTTGGTTGCCCTTTTTTTTTTCTTCCCCTTCCCTCCAAATCTTGCAGAAAATCAGACTTTGAACTCTTTATTCCTGTCAAATTAGGCTGACATGACCTAAAGGCTCAGAAGTTATTATGGGGGTGGGATGGATGGACAGAAAATCTTGTGTAGCATGATTGTGTAGGTCTCTTATCCTTAGGAAACTAGGACAAAAGTCATGCCTGCCTTCATTCCCTCTGCTTTGAAAACTGCCAAAAGAATATTTCCAAACTTGAAGCTGTCTTTATCCTTAGCAAATAGGATGGAATTCTAACCAAAAAGTGAAAGAAAAAGATTTACTACTCAAATGGAACTGCTTTGTGCATGAATAGAACAGGTGGGGCACAAATTAAAATTCTCATCACTGCATAATCTGATTCAGTAAAGCTGCTACAGCTTCCTACAGAGGAAAGGGGAAAAGTTATGAATAGGACTCCTAGCTCTGTGCAGCACCAAGCTATCCAGAGAAGACAAAAGAATATCTGGTTAACTTTACAAGGGCAGCAGGAAGGAGAGCAGTAGTCTGAGTTACTTGTTCACAGTGACAAAATCAAGCCTTAGCAGCAAGAAAGAGGTAAAGTAGATATTTTATGGGAGAGGGAACATTTCTAATGCACAGGTTGAATGGATTAGGTGGGACCTCTACAACCTCTGTTTTAGAAACCACTGGTTTTTAGAACAGGATTATGAAAGTGTCTGTCAGGAATTACATAAGAACATAATAACTGCAAGGCCTCCTGAGCTCCATTTGAACCACCTTTTCTGTGATTGTTCCATAAAGTACAGGTTGTCTTTTGAAACACAGATATGCAGTGATGCAAACAAGACCTTTGTGCACTAAGCTGTTAAGGTTTGTCTAGCTGGAGACTGACAGAGCTGAAAGTTTGTCTTATGCAAAGCAAAGTTGCTGATAGTCTAAATGAGTCATTCATCCCTCAGAGGAAGGAGAACCAAAGCCTTTGAAAATAGCCCCAGCTTGCCAATAGCATCGGGACTCAGAAGCAATTTCAGCAGCATTGTAAGCACAACTCATAAAATGGTAGCAGAATAAACACTGCATAGCATTACTGCCTTGCTAAAGGCTGCAAACTTTTTTTTTTTTTTCTTTTTTTTTTTTTTTTCAACCTTATCTGGGCAGCTCCCAAGCAGAAAGAAGCTTCTCCTCCTTGGCTCCATGGATACTGGAAGCTGATGGCATGTGAGGTGAAGAAGCAGCATCCTTGTCATGTCCTCAGCTAGAGAAATATTAGTATTAGAAAAAGGCCTTATCCATCAGGGAAACAGGTCGCTGTTTGTTGTGAGAATTCAACAAGTGCTATTGCATTAAAGGTTCTGATACTAAACCCTTACTCATTCATGCGGTCTTATTTAATCTTCCCTGTAGTCAGGTGCTTGTTCATCCCCATAATAATTTCCTGAGGTACTGACATAAATTACTACCAGCCCAGCAGTCAGTTATAAAATCTTTGAGCACTGCCCAGTGACACTGGATCTAGCAGCAGAATTTGTGCATAGTCCTGAAATTGGCTATTCAGCAATTCACTGCTGCTTAGGTTTTTTGTCTCCTCAATAATGTTGATATATACTTTCCTGTTCATTTTCATGGACAGTTATGGATAAATATCCTAGCTTTAAGTTTTACGCAAATGTATTTGCTTGGAAAGGAAGTTTTTAACTCAGCAATATTACATTTTCAAAAAAAAAAAAATCCATCAGCAGGTTTTTATCAGAAAACTGTAAAACAAAAGAAAAGGTTAATAATGTTTTATTACATCTTCTCTAATACTTTCTAGTTTAACTAAATTTACTGAGAAAAGCCTCTAGTTTTCCAGTCAGAACAAGTACCAGGCTTACAAAAACACTTTTTCTCTACAGAAAAATGACATAAAGAGTTGCTTTTGAGGAAATTCTAACTTGTCACATTAAACTTTCTGAGCCAGGAGAGAATAGAAACCCCTACAAATTGGCAAATGGTGATGCTTGCAGTCTGCCTTGAACTCACCAAGTATGACGAACAGTGACACTGCTGTCTTAATGTATTGCTGACAGAGCTGCTGTAGTCATTAACCTTTGATGAAACAAGATGTCACTTTGTTCACATCAAATGCTCCTTGATGCCAGTGCTCAGAGACTGTTTTTGTTGCTGATGCAGACATCAGCTATTGTTGAAAACATTCTCTCTCCCTTACAGCATTTTACTGCCCATGAGGATTTATAGGTGCTGATCATTATCAATCTGCAAATGGAATCTGAATCCAAGAGTGTGTGTTTAATTTCTGCAGCTTTAGTTATTTATTTTTTTATTAAAAATCTTTAATTTAAATGTAATTCACCTGTATTTAAACACCTGAAAATGTTAAGTTCTTGATGTGCTACAGGATGCTGTCAGGAACTCAAAGTTCACATTTGAGTGATCCCTTTGTCCTTCTCTTTGAGGCTACTGGAACTACTGAAGAATTATTTACAGCATTAGAGCTACATACTAGAAGCACATTGCAGTGGGAAGAGGTGTTGAGTTGTGCAACATTCTGGTCAGCATTATGACTAAACAGTGGCAAAGCATGGATTAAAATAGACTGTTCCTAGTTCCTGATCGCTTCTCCGGCCTTTTATCAGCGTTGCTTCTATTATCAGCATTAGGAGCCAACCTTGCTGTTCTATGTACAGTAAATATCTTGTTGTCTAGCAAGAAAATCCTGAATGACTGGGAATAATTCTCTTATCTGGGAATAATTCTTGTTTAGTCTTTACTTTGCATGATAGGTACATTTATATTGCTGTGAGATAAGTGAAAGCAGAGCAAGAGAGAAAAGGAAAATTTTTTATTACCTTGCTGAATACAGAAATTTTCAGAATTTCAGAAACCCTGAGATCAGGGGTGCATGTTCTCACAGTTGCTTTTGTGTCTGTTATTTTAGTGGACAGAGCAATATTTACAGATGACCTCTAATGACATTCTTTCCGCTTTATAGTCCTCAGTATCTTTTTCCTTGCATTAGGGGACTTTGAAGCTTTTGCATTTGTTTTGTTTGATTAAATTTTTATTTCACAATTGGGTCTGCAATCGTTACACCCGTCATGCAAATGTAACATCTTGGGAAGCATTTGAAGATAAGGGCAGGGATTCTTCTAATTTGCAGTTGTGCAAAAGAGGAGCATATGATCATAGCTCAGTGCTGGAATTCTAGCTAAAGGTCGTGCCATGCCTCAGGGGGTGATGAGCTGTCAAAGCTTTGTGGGATAATGTACCTCCAGAAGGTTTTTTAAGAAAAAGCTTTAAAGGAAGCTAGGTAAACCAGCAAATTTTTTAGGGCATAGGAGACTTCAGACTTGCTATAAGAGGAGGCAGCCAAAGTGAATGTAAAAGACAGAAAGTGTAAGTGGATGAGATGCAGGCAGAAGTATTTTCGTGGGAAATGTAGGAAATATTAATAGTTTGCTTAACACTGAAGTGCATCTGTCCCTTATTGAGTGATGAAAGCCCGGGAGATTAACCATCAACACAAGTCCAGCTTTACAAGATGAACATGTGATATTCACAGAACAGCAAACTTACATGAAATGTGACCATGCCACTAAACAGCAACACAAAGGAAAGTGCATCTGAGAACGCTCGTGGAATATGATCAAGCATAGCTGATACAGAGTCCTTGAAAGGTGCTGGTAAATACACTCATTTAAAGACTTTCACCTGTTGCTTTAAATCATTCATACCCCATGGCATGTCTGCCAGCACTGTGACCCCTGGCACAGAGTGAGGAACATCAAAGGCAGAAGGGAGCAGATCGGGTCTCAGGTAGGCGTTACACCCTTGTTACGGATAAAAGAAGTGACAGTAAGTTATAAAACAGGTGGAATTGGGATATTGCAAGCCTGATGTGAGTCACCCAATAAATAATTCTGCTCATGCTGAAACACAAAGGAAGTGTTTTGTATATTTTTTTAATCTGGAAGACGTGTGAAAATGCATGGACTATACACTGCTACATTATTAAAAGCCCTTCTTGACTTCATTGATTTTTTTAGATTTTTTTCAGTGCAAGAAGGATTTACACTCTCTGAGACTGTCTGTAAACCCAAAGAAAAATAAGGTTCTTGGTTAATTTTTATCAATCAGGGTAATCTTTTGGAGATGCATCACCATGCCGTGCAACATCTCTTCTGCCTGGCTGCTTATGGTCTAGTATTTACTGCCAGGCATGATTTTCTGCTGAAATGCCTGTTTTCTCTGGAGATATGCACATGCTGCTTCCCACCTTTGAATGTTCTTAATTTACTTTTAGGTACAACATGTACAGACTGGTTTTAACACAGTAGAAATTGCTTCCTGGAAGTGAACTGTAGTTAAAATGGAAGACAAGCACATTTACAATCAGAACAAGTCTGAAAGCATGCTTTGGGTATCTAATATCAGGCCAATTTCAGAAATGTTCACTTTACTATGTCCTTTATTATCTGTAGTTATTGTACCAGAAAACGTCCGTTATGAATGTTTTTCACTTCTAATCAATGAATCCTAACATCAGAACCCTTTTTGGACAGGAATAAAAACATTTTCACAAATCCCCTTCGGAGAAAACAATTTGTAGGGTATTTGTCTGAACTAAGGGAACCTTCAGGAGTTAAACACATTCATAATAATGCTGATAACGTGAGTTTCAAGGTTTCCATACATTGGAAAACATTGTCCGAAATGTTACTGACTTCAGAGAATATTATTGGACATCCTAATACAGGGCCCAAAGAGGGCTGTGCTTTCACAACAGTAACTGTGATTGCAAAACCAGAACCACACCCAAGTCCCCACTGTAATGAGTATCTGCTTTCTGTGCTAATGCACACTTACCTTATCCTGTCTGCCTTACTGGCAAAACCCCTGCTGCAGTCTTTGAACTTTTCATACATGAGTGTTCTCAGGGTTAAAATTCTGTGTAGCAGAGAGTTGGTGTTTGGGGTGGATTTTTACTTTTTCAGTATTGATTGTCTTTTAAAGTTGGTAATTATTTTAATTTTTTTAAAGTTTACTTTGATTGGTTGCTGTTTACTTTTCTGGTGGTAAAGGGGAGGGAGGAAGAGAGGAAAGTTTTGTCGTCTCCTCTGAGTGGCCCGAGCCTGTCTGTGACCTTCTTTGAGAAGTGATTTCAATGAGTCAGAAAAGCTTTCTCTACTGTTTCTATGTACTTTCTCCCGGGTTTTGCCATCCAGTGTGTATCACAGGAGTTCAGGTTTCATAGTGCCCTTGAGCAGAGTGTGTTTCTAAGACAAACAGCAGCACTGAAATGCAACACTGCATAGCCCCACTGACATGAGGAAGCTGGATGAATGCCAGTGGAATGTGGACCTGGTGGAAATGTAGTGGTCTCTGCTGAGAGAGGGAGAGAAATGGCATTTTCTGGAAGCTGGAAATGTGTGATGTTCATATTCAGCTCTAGAGACAGCAAATTACAGTAATCAACAGTTATTTAGATCACCATGGGACAGGAAGGGACAATATATTCTGTAAACCTGGAAATAAAAATGCCTCTGCTATCCCTCCATCCAGACAAAGGCTTCAGACCACTGCTTTGGAAGATGTTATTCAGTGAACAGAGGAGACAACATCTTGTTTTATGCTTTAGAACACTTACTTGTTTTAATCAGCTTGATTTTGGTCTTTCCCATGGTAACGAGTCAGGACGTCTTCCTCCTGGAATGGATTTCCTTACCAATTTTAGTTATTCTAACCTGACTCAGTATAAAGTAATGGTGCATAGGAGCGCTCAGTTTTATCTTTGTTACTGGACGCTGTGGGAGCAGTTCCAGAAAACCTCTGGGTTATGTGCATGAATATTGAAAGGTCTCCTTCCTACAAAGAGAGACATGATCTTGAAGTAAACACAATGTCCAATATGATAAGTTAGCTTTTACTGTTGGTTTTGTTGGTTTGCTTTTTTTTTTTTTTTCCACTGGGGAGAAATTGGGTGCCTAAAATATAGGCACAAGTTTAAGCCCATTCTCAGATCCCAGGGCACTGAGCTGGGCTGCTTTCCATACTGCAGACAGAGCTGTTGGAAGCTGTGAGTTTTGCCTACTGCCAAAACTGAATTTGAAATGCCCTCTTGTAATTTTTCATCATCTCTTTTCACATCACTGCTGATTATCATTGATATTGGCTTGGAAAAGGAGACGCTCTTCTATATAATCATGCAACCACCACAGTGTGCAAACCTCGCCAGGGCAACCTTTCTTCCTGCCGTGCTCTGCACATTTTTGCAACGGCTGCTCTTGTAGCACAGGCAAGTTTCAGGGCTTAATGGGTTGGTGCCCACAGACCCAAACTCTTGGCAGGAATAGCGAGGTTAATTACTTTCCATTAAGGTGATGTCCTGGCTCACAGAGACTTTTCCTGGTGACTTCAGCGCAGCTTGGATTTCACCCTTCAAATACCAGTGACTGTGCAACAAAAGAATGTGTCCTGCCAATTTGTGAACCTTTGATTTCGGTTGCTGCTGCCCTACTTAGCGCTCTGTGCCGGCTTAGCGGTGTCTGGCAGCCGAGTGCCGATCCTCCCCACCTCCTGGGCTTGGCTTCCCCTGGCCTGTAACTAATAAGTGATGTATTATTTTATTTACCCACTAGTCTAATCTCTAACTATACTGGACCCTGTTACTGGACACTTTTGTCTGTTGTAGGAGCTTCAGGTTTTATTTTGGAAACTTGGCTAGTGGCAATCTAACCACAAAGGCTAGGAATAGGAATAGTGGCATGTGTGCACTTTAGAGAACAGTTGGACAAAATTGCAATAAATCCCAGAAATTCTGCATGTCTCACGTATGCAAGGAGCATTTATTTTTTAAGGCTGTCATTGGTCCCACGTATCTCAAGGACACCATGTCAGCTATTTTAAGTAGCCAGTGCATAGCCTTTTACATTTTATTTGTTTTGGGGTGAAGAAGAAAAAAATTATTTTTTTTTTGTAATATTTTTAATTGTCTGTGAAGGTTTCTGAAGGATACACTTTTTCTTCTTTGATGAATTCTCAAAGGTTCTTGACCTCCTGGTAAGAAATTTTGTTCAAGGTTGCAAAGAACGTTTAAGACAATTCAAGTAAATGTTCTCATTGACTTTAAGGATGTTGATTACCAGCAGTAATCACATGCAGAAGAGTATTCTGCACTAGCTCTCAGTTAAATTTAAACCTCAGCAAAATATCCACTGGAGTGAACTGGAAAGTTTTCCAGAGTAAGAGAGTGACTATAAAACTGAGGACAGTCTTGAGGACCAGGCCCATGTTAAATAGTTCTACTCCCTAAATACAAACAGCTGAAGGTTTCTGGATAAGCCAAGACAAACACCTTTCTTCTGTACCTTTTTATTTGCCAGCCAAATCTCATTTTTTGCAATTGATGTGATAAATGCTGCTAAAGTGACATGGAAGAGGAATGTATCTGAAAATGAAATGTCACTTCAGCCTATAGTTGGTACAGTCTGTTTCTCGTTGTAACATGTATTTAATATGTATCTAGTCCCAAGTGCTACTCAGCTTGTTTAGGGGGTTTTTTCGGGTGTTTTTGTTTTTGTTTTTTTGGTTGTTTTTTTTTTTATTTATGTAGTATGTAGGGACAATCAAGGCACTATGTTCTTTCCATAAGGTTTTTCCTTTCATAGCACAAGGCTGGAATGGAAATAATATGAGAGGGAAAGTGTGCTTCACCAATGCCAAGAAAAGAAAAGTATACCAAGTTAAAGCTTTTGATTGAAAGAACACAAAGTTTAAAGTTCAAAAATCAAATAACTTCCTCCAATTTTTGGATACCTGGGACCAATTTTCAAATGCAGATTTTTCCTTTTAAAAAAAACCACAAGCCCAACAAACAACACCCTCCCCACCCCAACCCCCAAAGCCCCCCAGTAACAAAACAAACCTAAACCAAAATAAATAGTCTCCACAAATGTCCTTTTAATGCCCTCTCTTATTACCTTACTGTGATGGACCTCTTCTTCCCTGGTCTTTTTACTCCGATTGACAAGTAATCTTAGCCTGCTAATCCTGACCCTTAAACTCTGCTGCATTATAATTAACTTTCAGTGTCTCATGACTCTGATTTTTATGTATTAAATGCATGCCTTGTTATCCACTCAGTGCTGCATAAGACACCGGTTTCACAAAGAATGAAATCCAGAGCTTTGGAGAGAGCTTTATTCATCCATAAGACAAATAAACCCCATTTCCAGGACTTAAGTGACATTAGAGGTTTGTTGATATTGAGAAATTTAATCTGCCAAATGCTTAAAAAAGTGCTTTCCAGCTAAATTTACAGACTTCCATTAAATTTGCACAGATTTAGATTGTAAGGATTTTCTTCTAGGTTAACTTAATGGATTTTTAAAAAAATATCACCTAAACCATTGTAATATTTTGGAGGGGAGGATACTCATCAGCTGTCAGAGGGCCCTTTCAAGATCCATTTGTAAGGTGATGATTTTCCACAGAAAAATGATGAGCTTGTTTACGAAACAGAAAACTTTGAATCAGTAGAACTCCCATCCAGAGAGAAGCTGAATGACTCACGGGATGAAAGAACTTTCTTACACTTGGAATCAAATTAATCAGGTTTAATACTGGAATACTGAAAGATTCAAAATTAAAACTTCTGTGACCAGCAGAGCAGGAAGGGCAGGATCTTACATTTCTTAAAGCATGCGCTTCAAAAATAAACTTTTTTTTTTCAAATAAGTTAGTTTATTGTTATTTTTCCAGGTTTTGATGAAAACAAACAAGATTCAGATATTAAATATCTTGTTTCCATGAGAAATAACAAGTTATCTTTAGCACAGCAGATGTTATTTCTTCAGATGAGAAAGGTGCACTTTAATTCACTTTCGCTAAACAGACTTTTGGCTTTATTGGCAGGTTGTCAGGAAAATTAAGTGAAAATGACACTGTGTTGCCAAAGTGCAAAAGACTTGGATTTAAAAACATGTCCACCAGAAATCCATTTTAAGCCATCAGTCTGGGAGTTTTTCCATGGCTTCAGTTAAAGTGAAAAGGAGAAAACAGGGCCTAAAATTCATAAAAGCTCTGTTCATTCACTAGTCAAGTCATAGGAAAAGCTGACTATATAAATTTATTGCGAAATATTGATATATCTTGTCAAATTTACCCCTTCTAAAGGGTTTGAAAAGAAAGAGAGGCCTCTTGGAAGGCTGTAATCCAGCAGTGAATGCTGAAAATCAGGACTTTCATTAGTAGACTCCATGAGAAACTTAAGGGTTGGCTGGGGAGAGGGGCAGCCAAGATTATCACTTAATTTCAAGAAGGTCCAAAGGCAGCTAGGAAGTGAGGGGACACTTCCATGGGCCCACAGGTGCAGCTGGCAGCCATCAAAAGACAGCAGAGTCTCTTGCTGCTAACATGAGCAAAGCCTCCATCTCTCTGAAAACAGAGTTTCTGCTTTTTGGGGAGAAGCAGGAACTGCACTGATTGGTTGCTACAGGCAAGGAACAGAATCAAGGAATAACGTGAATCCTGGGCAGGGTGGGAGCTGGTGAGATGCCCCAGGTGTGCAGGGAAGGGGTGTACACAGGCAAAGCCCTGGGTGCTGCTAGCTACAGCTGGGAGGGCCACCAGCCTGTCAGCAGGGTCATTAACTCCTGCATTCACGTCTGCTAAGGAAAATCCAGGGCTTAAGCTGATGGGAAATTACAAATCTTAAAGGAGTGGGTTGAATGGCTGGAGGACAAAGGGGATGGGGAGTTCTCCTTTCTGCTGTTCCCTAGTGGCAGCTCTCCCTGCCTCATCTCACTCTTGTGGAGTGCCCACTTGAGAGGGTTCTACTCTTATGGAAGGGAGAGAGTTGCCCAGGACCTAAACATTTCAGATATTTGAGCAGATCTCTCTTGTGTCAAGCCAGTAAATCATCCTGAGAAAGGAAAGTGAAATTTGTCTCCTGCTCTTTTATTCTCCTGGGGTCTCTGTGGCTTAGACCCCTTACAATAAATGCTTCAGACAGTTGTGTCTTTTCAAAAAGAAGTTAAATACCCATGAGCTAGATACTTGGATTTAAATTGAGCTCTGTCTAAAAGAACCATGGCACTTGTAAGCATGATTGGTACTTAAATCTGCTGTCCCTTAGCCAGCCGACAATGCACGTAAGAGCCACTTAATTATTGGCAAAAAACAAAGGTCTGTGTTGTCGATTTGTTTGGATTTTCATTTTTCCTATTTATAAGAATGTAGCAGGTGTGGTGGGGATGTAGAGGAATTGTCTTAGAAATTTTGAGAATAAATTCTAGCTCTGTTACCTTTTCTGTTTTAGAAGTGCCATGAACAAAAGAGAATGCAAATGAAAAACTTTGTGAGGGACAGAAAGCCTCTATCTCTGAATTTAAAAATAAAATGGAAACCACTAAACAGTAAATGTGCTGTAGTGATAAAGAGACAGGTTTTTTCCTGTTTCTATGAAATCACAATAAGGCTGATATTACTTTATATTTTTTGCCATGGCAAGCTTTTGCCAAAATGCTGGAGGTGTAATATAATCCCCCATAATTACATGTTTTGAGATAGAGCATTCCTTAGCTGTTTATATGGATTAAAACTTAGAATGCTAGAAGGCATTCCAGTCATAATGGTAAACTAATTAGCAATTAATACTCTGCCATGGTTTAAGAGTCAATTTCTGTTATACTTTGCTGCTAAAATACAAATATTTAAGCAAGCTATGAATGATTTCATGGAGTTTTTTCTCATTAATATGATAAACTCTTTATTCCTTTACACACAGAAAGAAAGTGTCAAGGAGTAGCAGTTAATGGAAAGTAGTGTTGGGAGCAGCACTAATTTCACAAAAAGTCATTACTTATTCGTAGACTTGCATTTATCTGTGGCAATAACTGACAAAAGGGTAGGATCAGATCTTTAAGCTTTACATTTATAAATAGACCAAAAGTTTGTTTTACCTCTCTGCTAAGGTGTTGGAATCCTGGAATGCCTAGACAGATCATAAAGCAATACTTCACAGATTTGTCCTTATACAGATCTATTCTGGCACCTTTTTTTCCTAATGATAGGTTAATGTGTTTAGTTTACGTCAGCTGCCAAGTATGAGTGCTTCTCTGAACTATATCCAAACTGAATAGGTCTAAGCTAAGATATGTCTATTTTTTTCCATTTACTTCAGTGGGCTTTGGATCAGATCCCTATTGAATCTTCAAAGTTGAATTAGAAATCTTGTGTAATCATACCTTCTTGTATCCCTTGAGCTGATTCCAGCCTTACAGCTGGTCTATGTAGAGATTTCTGATAGTGTAGAACACTAAGTGTGCCTGGCAAGGTTCTTTGAATTTGGTAATGTGTCCAGTCTGTTGATTTCTGAGAATCTGGAGAATGGAATCTAATGCTGTGTTTTTACAGGGTGATTTTTTTTTTTAGAGTTTCATTTCTTTTCTTTAACAGAGTTACCATTCTTTGTTATTATATTCAAAGGACAGCAAAATTTAGGTTTATGGGCACTTATGGTAACTTTGACTCACACTATTGACAGTCACTGAGCATTCAGTCTGATTTAATAGTGAAGATGAACCTCCAGGGAGGAAGAAGGCAAGGGCTTCAAAATAAAACCTTTAGAAACATTTTTTCTCTATGCTCTGTTTGCAGATCTGACTTGAAAGACTGGCAAAAACAGATGAAAGGGAAGGTTCTTTCCAAACCCTGGCTGTCAGCTTAAGTTACAAGTGCCTTTTTGTAAATTTGGGTAAAGTGCTTAGGTGTTTAAATAGAAAATTTGCATAGAAAGTATCTTTTTCATAAGTGCCCTTTAACAAAATGGTTCTTATCGGAGAACAAGCCTGTCCTTGCAAGACTGGTTTGATGTTATTTTAACGCCTTGGCTAGAATTCCTGCATGCCAGCCAACCTCCACAGATCCTCAAAAGGGGAGTCCCTCTCTTAGTGGGTCATAGAAACCCTGCTGAAAACACCCAAAAGAAGAATTTTGGGTCTGGGGACTTTTGGAGGATACTGAAGGAGTGAGATGGGAGAGTGCACAGGTGTTGATTTCAAAGGTCTGTAGTAAATGAATTTTGGCTTTCCAAGAGAAACACACAAGTCTGTGTTATTCCCAGATAATGTCATTCAGGATATTCCTAGTGAAAGGCAAAACTACTCACATTTAAATGTTTTCCACATTTTATTATAAATTTGAAAACTGTCCAAGTTATGAGGAAGGGGAAGGACAACTGCTGATGCACATATATTTTTTTAGTTGGAAGTGTTCCAGTTTAGGGTGTTCCCTCCAAAACATGAAAAATACATGTGCATTTGACTCTGAAGTCAAACTCATTTTTACCCCCCATTCCCACTTAGCTGAAAGGAAAACATGGAGAATATTAAACTACATCACTGAACAGTAAAGGATTAGCCCATAAATGTGCAACTTTCATACTGTGCAGCATCCAACCCCAGAGAAGGGAAGTTTCTGTGGGATTTGCATCAGTCCATGGTGCTGTGCTTCAGGGTGCCCCTTTCTCCTCTCTTTCTGAGGAAGTGGCATCAAGCTCTGGCTCTGTAGGTCTTCAGCCTCCTCCCTCCCTGCCTCTACCTCACTGCAAATCCCAGAGCCAAGGGGGCTGCGGGACCTCTTATGGCTTGTGGGGAACAACTGCTGGTGAAACAAGTGGTCCAGCCGCTGTGTTGCTTCACTGGTGGCTATGATGGCACTGCTGTGGTTGCAGGAGTGCTGTGACCAGCTGCAGAGGACCCCTAGTGTTGCTCCACAAGCTGAGGAGGCTCCTGCATATGGCTTCTCCTGGTTTCCAGCCTAGTGAACAGCTTTTGGGGTAGGGGCTGGATGGAATTCAGAGGAAATGCCATCAGAGCTCGATTGCCCCAGTTGTCCATGCACCACCTTGGAAGTCACAGAAATGTGGCTCCTTTGTTCTTCAGCCTCTAGGCTCCTGTGTGTGCTTGAATGTATTTTCATCTGGGGCTTTATCTGTCTTATTTGCTCATGTTTTAAAAGCTGAGACCTCAGAGGTATTTTGGCATTGTTAGACAATTGTAAGTGTTTAAGGATGCTGGAATTCCCCGAGGCAAGGATCTGGCTCCTATTTTACTGAAGGCTGTCTCCATGGCTAAGCTTGTTCCTGGGGAGCTGCTTGCCTCAGGCTATTGCTGATCATGGCTGGTTAGGCCAAACTGTCTCAGAACCATGCCTGTGCCTCTCCCAGGGTTTCTGCTTGGGTGTCTCTTGCAGGTCTGCCCCGTGCCACACACCCCGTCAAGGAGAGCACCTTATCCTGCAAGTGCCCCCCTCTAGTGTAAGGGGTGGCTGTTATATAAGTAATGAAAAACGTTTTGGTGTGACACACTTGCAGAGAGAACTAGAAGTTCTATCATGGGACTGTGACGGGTAATAGCATATTTTCTATTCAAGTTCTTAAACTTAATAAAGAACTTCCAAAAATTAAATTGAATCAAACACTCATTCTCCCTACCCTTCTTGTCAGTCTGAGGCAATGTAACACAGCTCTGATTTCTAACCTGGATTTAAAGTTTTGTCCGCAATTAGGTTATCTAATTTGCTTCATTTAAACACTACAGGAAAATTAAAAGCAGGTGTTTCCTTCATTGAGCTGCTATTGTTATAGTTTCTTTTCTAATTTGAGTGATGGTCACAGCATTTTTGAATAATGAACCAGGACCTCCTCTTTGTTCTCAGGAAAGTCGAAGGTACAACATAGGACTGGAGGACTGGAGTGAAGCTGATTCTCCTGGCGGTTACTGTCACAGTAGATAAAGCTCTCCCATAAATGGGAAAGGGAAAGGGAAAGGCAGCTCCAAACCTTTATTTATCATCAGTGTGTCTTGGTGGTACTTGTCATTTCCTGTGGCTACGACTAATAAAAAAAATCCTGGAAAAAAGGCGCAGAAGCAGAGCTCTGGCCTGAGAGCACAGCAACAGCATCCCAGATAAACATGAGCTGTGTTCACAAAGTTATGAAGCTCTCCTAGAACAGAACTGTGCAAAATGAAAGAAGAGGCATAGCATCACTTGGCTGAACAGTGATTTGTTTCTCAGTTCAGACAGGGTGGCAGGCACTTACTTTGTGTTCTATTTAACTGCAGTGTTGGACTTTTGTGAAGGTCAGTGGTTGATCACAGGCTGCAAAGAACAAAAACTTATGAATTTGAGACCGTCAAACCCCAGCCAATGTAGGTTGTTTCAAAATCATTCAGTTTAAAATTACCATGTTTGTATTGTAATATAGTCAACATAATCAAAACTGTAGGTACCTTATGATTAAAAAAAGAAGTGGGTGAATTCTGTGCATTCATTTGAAACACAAGAGCTCAGAGCTAGTCTTGGAGAGCCTTAACAAAGTACTAAAGAGTCCCAAAACAGGAATCAGCATGAAGCATCCTGTTACCGAGTGAAGAAGGAGTTTTTGGAATAGCTTTTCTTGATTGTTCCAGAAGAGTGAGCATTCATGCTATAGGAAGTGTTTTCTGAGAATTCCTGCAGGCTGAGAAGTTCTTATTCATGCCAAAGATTTGATTATTATGACTTTTTACATTGATTTTCTACAAGCAATGGGCAAATTTAATAGAGGCCAGCGGTTTCATGCATTTTAGTAAAGGATGTTTATTAAAACCTTACCCAAAGTACTGTGAGATAGAAATCTTCTGAGATTAGATATTTGGAAAACTGTTGCTTAAACTGCAGGAAATTGGGTGTGATCATTTCATTATGAACCAATTTGATTGCTGGCTATCTCTTTGCAACTCAAGCAAAAACCTGCCAGAAGATTTACCAAATGCTGCTCTGGATGTTGATCTCAGCCCCATGACATAATTCACTCCACTGATTCCAACTGAAGGACAGCAGTACTGGGACCATCTCTTCTTTGTTGGGAGGACTTACTGGGCTGTGCAGCTAACACCATTTCAGAGGTCTTTAGGGACAGGGAGCAGCAATTGTAGCTGATGAAATTCTACTTGTCTTACTAACACACAGTCATGGTATTGAAATGGTGGTTTTCTCAGCCTGCTGTGGTTTGAAACACCAGCTTTAATTTCACAACAGTTGACCTTGATCATGCAAAACAATAAGCAGCAACACCATGGAAAAGTCCCAGAATACAATTCTCTTTAAAAGAAGCAAAACAAATCTGATCCACTGGTAATCTTAGAAGGTATTTAATCTAGCAGTGAGATGACGGCTTTAACAGGAGTGCTTAAAAACTTCTACTCATATGCCAGTCCTAATGATTTTCAAGTACAAATAAGCACTCAAATCATTAAATTCCCAAGTACGTTACCCCCACCTCCTTCTTGAAAAGCCTTAACTTTTAAGAAATGGCCTTTACCTGTAGATAAATACTGCATGTGGTTGGGCTATGAGGCTCGCATTCTTCCAGGCTGGATTCATATATACACACATTTTTTAGCTCAGCACATGCATGAATAAGCAGCAGGAAGGTTATGTAAATACCACGTTCCTATTCCACTCCTTTTTAAAGCACATTCCATGCTCGTGAAAGCTGATGGGCTGGGGAGCAAGAAAGGCAATACAGTTCTATGGCCCTATATTCTGCTTTATAATGGCAATGCAAACATTTTTTCCCCACCTGGTCTCATTAGTAGGGGTGAATGAAAGAGGGAGCTTTTCTGTGGCTGATAGTCTCATTCTTGTGCTGTGCCAGTATTAGCATACAGTGCAGCCAGCATGTGGGCAATATTATCTGGGGGAAGGGGAAATGGGCTGGGCTTGCTTGTTCCCTGTATTTGTGTGTGCACAAACAACTGACACTGAGGGTCTCATTTAGCAAACCTTCCTCTGTGTATGCTCCAGCCTGCCCATGCTGGTGAGGCTGCTCAGAACGTGCTTAACTGTATTCAGATGTTTAAATTCAAAAGGATTTGAACATCTGCTTCTCATTAAGTACATGCTTAAGAGCTTTGCTGAATCAGGGCCTTAGCCATTAGGAAATAAACAGAGACCACCAACTTATTTTACATACACTCTTGAAAAGTGTTCAGATAGATAGTAATGACTTTCAGTCAGTACTGCCCAAAGTTGGCTTTGAACTGCTGACCCAGAGGTGAAAGGCTTGTATCCTATTACCAATCCCTGGGGCAAACCAGACTTACTTGTTTTCAGATATTAATGAATTAAGTCAAGTCAAAAATGTAGCCCCATTGATTGCCTTTTCCCCCATATTTTTCCTATGTCAGCATCAGTAACTGATGCTGCTGTAGAAAATCTTCAGGAATCTGTGCTGCCCACACTTCTCTACTTTAAATCACTTACATTGTAAGCAGAGTCTTAATAACTGAAACACTTGGTCAGTTTTTAAAAATATTTAGAAATGGACCTTTCCACAAATGTTGATAGTAACTGTTCATCAAGGCAAACATACTTATGTAGGGCCTAATGAATTATTTAGCTATCTATTCTTCTTACAATATGCAGACATAACTCTCACTGACACTAATAGGAGATTCATATGCATGCCAGGAGCAGGGAAAACCCTTGGAGAATATTTAGACAATATTCCTTGAAGGACTGGGGGAGAGGGGACACAGCGGGAAGGAAAATCATCTATGCAAACATGAATTTGTCATTTTTCTGCAGACGATATGTGTATTTATGTTTTTAAAAGGCAGTTGGGGCCCTTAACTAACAAATATTTAAAATTCTATTTTTCATCCTTAAAGGCAGAATTTAGATGAAGGCCACACACAGACCTCTAGTTGAAAGTAGAAGCACAGTAATAATGAAGGAAAGCAAATGCTCCTGGCAAGTGCTGGTTTGAAAGCTCTGGGTTTAGTCTTGCACATTGGACTTTTGAGAACATTTTTTCCTACAAAAGGATGTTTATTGAACCCCAAGCACTATATGAAGTCGAGGGTGGGGAGGGGTTTCTTCATCACTGGATACAGCATGTACATTTGATCTAGTGATTCAGGAGCTGAGGGGTTCTAGTGAGATATTGCAAGGGCCCATTTCCAGTAGGATTTTCTCAGCTACAGAGTGGTGAATGCACAGTGCTGTCCAACACACGTAGGACCTGTGTGACCCAGAACATGCCAACAGACCAGGGAGGGACATTGGAGCCTAGACCATGGCATGCCTACAAATGTGGGAAACATTCAGGTGCTGTGGCTATAGATACAGATAATTTCATTTTTGTTATCAGTCTTTTTAAATCATCCCAATGTTTCAGAGGGCCATCCCTCCAGTAGTGCTGTATCAGAGGAAATTCATTCCAATTTAGTACAAATGGCTGTCAAAAATCCCATTAATATCAAAATTACATGGTCCATTCTCCTGCTTCTGCAGCTTCCCCTTTGTGGAGCTATCCTTTCCTATAATTCCTTCAGTTGTTTCAGATATGGGTCCAAAAAGCCTCAACTTAATGTCACCACTGTGCTTCATCCTAAAACTGGCTATTTGGCATCAGGGAAGAACAGATCTCTAAATAAGCCTTTCTGGGGCTTTTGGTATTTTGATTTTACTTGCTTTTCCCCAAGTATGTGTTCTGCCAATGGCTGAGCCAGGGCTGAGAAGGGAGGGGAAGGAAAGGTCTTACTCTAGGTGGGATTTTTGAGGTCCATGTTTGTGGCTGTTACTGCACTTTGAAACTGAGGTCCTCTGCCCCACTGTATATTTCTGGTGTTTGGTATTTCTGAGCCCTTCCTGTAAGCTGCTTTGCAGGCAGGTTAATTCAGTTTATGGGAGAAACTGTGATGCCATTAGTAAAGGCTTCTGGCAAACGGCAGCAAGTAATCTGCAACCCTGAGAAAGTTATTAGGGCTTTTTTCTCTGCTGCACACCTGGCAGGAGGACAACGTGCCAGAAATCATCACCCTGAGCTGTTCCTGGGTTTCCTGGCTCTTGCAAGGAGTCTGGCCCTTGCTAACCTTCAGGGCTGAGTGTAACATGGTACACTGCACAACTTCCAGACAGACAAAGCTACTTTAAGTGGGTAGTATTTCTTTACTGTAAACACTTCCCATCACTTCTGGAAAACCACAAAATAGCAATAATGCAAAGTTACTGGAAAGAAAAACTCATTAGAAATTGCTTTCTGATACCAAAAAGATAAGACACAGCAAACCAGAGACACTTCTTTGGGGAAACAAAGTGCAAAAAGAGCAATATAGTAAATCCAGTGAAATATAAATTAAATTGCTAAAACATTTTAATTAATCAAAGAATGAATCAGCAATTCACAAAAGCTATACTGAAAATTTATTATCTTATCTTGACAACACATCATTTGTGGTGGAAAAAATTACCAAAACCAGAGCAGAGGGTAAGGGCTTACCTCTAGGCATGCAAATATTTCCAGGAATCCAAGTATTTTAGCCTGTAGAGACTGCAGTTTACTTTAGCCAAGCTCATTTTCCAAAAGAGGATAAATTCCTCTACCATCTATTTTATCATATTTTATATACTGCTTGTTTTATTTACTTCTTTTCCCATGTTGTTTTTTGTTTTTTTTCCAGGCTGACATAAAAGAACAAAAAAGAAATGTTATTTCTCAGAAATGGTCTTCATTAAAAAGACTTGAAAACCTCTTATGAAATATTAGTTTGGTTGTGCTGGATCACTAGATCCAATTCTGGCTTGTGACATATTTACTTTAACTGATGTGTCTTTTCACTGTAGTTCAGAGAAAAATGAGCTAGCCCATGGCAGGGGGGAAAAAATCGCAAATCGATAGTAAAACTGGGTTTGGATCATTTCACAGAAAACAAAAAATTTCTATGAGTAAAGTGATATTTCTGTTGAAATATTTTAGGGTTTAGTTAAAAATAGCCAGAATTTCTCCTCTTCTTCATTCCCCCCAAACCAATTTGTTTTCATTTTTGTCAAACAGAGAAAACACTCCTGTTTTCCCAAGGCTAGACATAATTTTATGTGGTTCTTTGTATGAGAAGGTGTTCATTCCCGTGCGTCGTCCACTACTAGTTTCAGTCTTTATGGTACTTTAGTAAAAAAGAGGCATTGCAGAATAACTGAACTGGAGACTCAAAGCATTTCATCTTGCTGTGCAGTTATGCCCTCCTCTTCCCTGGGACTGATGGTTCCAAAATAGAGGCAAATACAGGAGGAAGAGATGCTGAGGTTTCAAAAGGTCTTGGGGAGCATTTTAACAGGACTAGGCTGTGTGGAGGCTCTAAAAATCCTTCTTCAGACAGAGACACAGCAGTGCCAACCCATTAGCCCAGTCATTTTCACTTCATGAATAGAAAACATGCATTTAGCTGTCAGTGAATGTAAGGGAGGTCATTTGTATCAAAATGCGTTGTTTTTCCAGGGCTTGGGGTCAACATCAACCTAGGGCAGCACCTACTTATAAGCATAAATATTGGTGTCCCTTAAGTGAAAAAACATTATAGTACAAAAAAACAGGGAAGAGGGACAGGCTAATTATTTTCAGTCAGTCCTGATCAAAGGTACCTGTTCATCTTTGCAAGTTTTCCTGTCAGAGAGCTGCCTGAGGGGTGTGGGATGCTCTGCTGTCAGACCTTGTGCTGCTCCCAAGATCCCATGGCTTCCTCTGCAAGGCGGTGTGCTGGGAGCCTGTTGGGGACAGAAGGAAGCTGGGGGTCACCCAAGGCACCCACAAAGGTCTGCAAACCTGTGAGGGCACAGCATCCTGTTCTGCTGTACCAGGCTGCTGCTGGGGCAGGAGAGCCACAGCCCCTGTTGGCTGGGGCACTGTCCCTTTAGCCACTACCAAGGGATTTTTTTGCAGAAAGAGTCTGAATGTACATCACTAAATTTGGTCTGTGATGGCTATTTTTTTTTTTCAGGGTGAGGGATTTTCTCAAACCTGTTTTCTGGCTGGGGTTTTCAATGTGTTGGTCTATGTTTCCTTAACAAAGATATATGCTGGGATTAAAGGATCTTAAGTTAACCTCCCGGGCTTGTTTAAAATGAACTCTTTGTAAAATACACATCAAAAGTGTCATGAACTCTCATTCACTCTGGGTGGCATGGAGGGTGGAGGAAAGTTATAAACAAAGTAATACAGGGTAAATTGTAATCTAAGAGGCAACTTTTTTTTCCTATAGAAGGCAGCTGAACCGAAAACTCACTCTGTAACTGCAGAACTCTGCTAAGGAGGATAATGTCCTATTATTGTCGTTGCTTTATTGTTAAACTGCTTCAAATCAGTATTTTGTACCCTTCTGGGAAAACAGGTTGGGCATAAATATACTTTCCACGCAGCTGAGGTCTGCTGAGCACTGCTGTTTGTTTCAGAGGGAGGAAGTTGCAGGTGGCTCGCAGGTTGGCAAGTACCCTGTGTTTAACACTGCTCAGCTTCTGCAGAGTGGCCTTTGGGGCCAGGGACTCACTAACATCTATTTACCTTATGGCAGTTCCCAAGACACTCCCTTGCATACCAGCCACTGGTTGTGCTGTCCTGCTCTTGTCAAATAACAGATTTGGAACAAATTGTGTAGAATTACAAATGGCACAAATGCAATGCATAATTTTGTACCTAGCTACCAGATGACAATGATAATTATGTTTTTATTTTAAATCATATAGTGGAGGTGGCTACATTTCTTATAGTTCTAGCGTTGCTATGGCTGTGACCATAATAACACATTAGATTTCTAGTTCAGAAATG
This sequence comes from Cettia cetti, assembly GCA_013401135.1. Classification (NCBI taxonomy): domain Eukaryota; kingdom Metazoa; phylum Chordata; class Aves; order Passeriformes; family Sylviidae; genus Cettia; species Cettia cetti. The sequence continues at coordinate 24,007 of VZUI01064886.1, read as the reverse complement.
TGGTTTAATCTTTTTTTTTCCCCCGGAGAAAATTATAGCCCAAGTAGCACAAGGCAAGTAAACACCTTACTTTACACATTGGCACTTTCATTACAACAAGCCAGAGAGCAACACTGCACATCCTGAAAATATATTTGTATAGAACAATCAAAGTCTGTGTAACAGGGAGATTTCAATCCAAGGGGTAGGGAATTAGTCCCATAACAATAACAGAACTTGTACTTCAATAATCTTTTGGTAGTCCATGCAGTAAAAAGTACTTCTTGCCATGAATCCAAACAGCAGTGTTTGCATATTGACTACTCAGCAGTATTTTAGGGGAAGAATGGGTTCAATATGGTAGCTGCAGCTGTGAGAGGCCAGGATATGAGCTGTCACTTGGCCCAGCTAGCCCTTATGGCAAAGATGTCAAACTGCGCTGCCTCTCGCCCTTTACACATGTCACTCTACCTACTGTTGCTGTTTATTTGCTGCAATTTCAGTCAGAGCTTTGGGACCATCATCCCACCTGCTCCTTTTCTCAGTGCATCAGATGCGCTGTTGCATCTGTGTCCATATAATTTGTTCCTGTCTGTTAAGTGCCACGCTCCAGTCATGGGCACAGCTCATTGGCCAAGAAGTTGCTGGTGAGAGCAGAAGCTGTGTGGAATTGAACTCTTTCTGTTTGAGTGCTTCATAATATTGTCTGCTTCATAACAGTTTTTGCAGCCTGTTGTTAACGTGGACCTGGCAATGGGATGTTCCTGGATTGTCAGAATAGAATATGGTTTTGTTCCCCACCAAATGGTTGACAAAGCCATTCCAACTGCAGTGAAAGAAATAAAATGATGAATGGAAATGACCTTCTCCTTGAAGGACTGGAAGGGAGTGATCATATGGGTAGGGGGAGCCCCAAACCAAACTTTTGTTTTTAAATCCCCCCACCACCATACGCACATTGTGCTCTGAAGTTAATATTGGGCAATGAATGATGTAAGGTACTGCTAATAACAATGCTAATTTGAGGTCATAAGCAGCAAACTTACACATGGGGATTATCAAGGCTTATTTTCTCCCATAAGGTCACCACCCCTGTTGTGAAATGATGTTTTAAATTTAGAGACTGATGATTCCTGGCAGCTTTATGGGTGACCATGTTGTGACTCTGACTATGTATTTTTTTAATATATTTCTGCATCCATGTGATCTCTTTGAGACATGGGCCTTTCCTCTGTCTTAGAAATAGGTTTTCTCTTTACTCTATAGCTCTGTCTTGGCAGGGATGTGACACAACCCCGTGTAACTCTTTGTAACTCTATAAGGTCACCATGTAATAAGTAAATGCACTGACTCCTTTCCCATCTGTGGGTGATGAACACCTGCATTAGGAGGGCATGGAATTCTTTCAAGATATTCTTGAACAGACTTGTGAATAGAAGTATCTTCTGCATCTCAAGACATGTGAAAACAATAGTCCCACCGAGTCAAAGGCACTGTATTATGAAATTTAAACGTGTTTTGCTTACATGGGTCTTAGGATAAATCCTTTTTTTCTTTCAGCTGTGAAATCCCTCTTTCAATCCTTCAAATAACCCATCTGAAAGAAATCATTCCAGCAGAGCCATTACAATTAATTCTATTATGCAAACCTGTAGTTTCAAATTTTCATTAAACTGACAAATGGTTCCTCAGAGTAATTTTCTAAATTACAAAATATATCTTGGCGATTTTAAAACTCATGTTATCACACAGTATCCCGTAACATAAGACTATATTGGTGGTGTGAAATTTAGTCTTCAGCCAGGATTTTTAAAGGAGTTATGTTAGTTGCTGATGTCCAATATTAGTTTTAAGTTACTTAGGAACCAAGGGAGTTGATTGATATACAGGATTTTGGGGGAAAAAGTTTCCATCTTTTTCAAGGTTTTATGAAAGCATTAATGTTTGGAACAAAAAAAAAAAAGTGACACAAATTGCTAGGTATTATTAATGACATTAAGAAATAGGTTTTGTGCCAGTATTTACTGGCAGTCCTAAGCACATCTTTCCCATCCAGTGAAGTTCCTGGTTTGCCTGGGCTAGCACTAAGTTAATTCAGCACCCTAAGTCTTAGAGGAGCCTCCTAAAAGCAGCAGAGCGGCTGTTATATGGGCAGGCACGGGAATGTAGCTGAATGGTCTCCTAAAGAAACCAATAATCAGATCATTTCAAAAGAAACATTCAACAAAAACTTGGATTAAATGACAGATTACTTACAACATTGGTTGAAAGCATTTATATTGATAATTAAGAATAACAGACAAAGAGTATTAAGTAAAGGGGAGCAAACATCTAGCCAGTCATGAAAAGAATGGAATTTTTTAATCCTCTTACAAAGATGCTGTTTTGGGTTAAAGTCCCTTTCTGCATAAAGCAGCCACACCACTTTTTTTAAGCCAATGAAGAGCTGAGAGCTGCAGCCCAGACCCTCAAAACTACTTTAAACAGACAACTCCCACTGAGAGACAAGCATTTAAATTAATCTGCAGACTGGGTCCATGGGATGAATAAAGAGGGTGTCTTTCACTCTGTATTGCATGGCAAATAATTATGTAGCCAAATGAATTTGATACCAGAAATTTATTAATGTTTACTGGTTTGAAGTTTCCACAGTCTGTATCACACATGTTTTATCTCAGGGTTAGGAAATTCTAAGAAGTGCTTTTTATTAGGTTAAACTGAGAGATTTGAAATCATACAGAGCCACATTTATGGATAACATCTGGTCGTTACATTTACTTCCTTTTTTTATTCAGTGACGATTGTTTGTTCCTGGGAAAAGAGGGTATGTAATTGTTTCTATCTGCCTCAAAAGTAATTTTGAATCTGCAAAATAGAGTAAATAGAGTAAATAGAGTAAAACTTATATTTTTATTTTTACCTGAGAATCCCACTCAAGCCTCATGATCTATTTGTACTATTCCAATACTAGTGAGTGCCCTTGATTGCAGTTGTCTTTGGAGTCCTTTTGACCCCCTGTAGGATGTGTGAGGCAATAAGTTCTAGTAGAAGGTCCTTCAATTCTAGTCTCAAATCTTATTCAATTAGGCCTCGTTGGGAAGACATTGTTCAATGGGTTGGAAGGACCTCAAATTCTGCTTCTAGTCTATCAAACTCAGTAACAGCTCCCCAAGATGCATAATCAACCTTCCCCTCGGCAATTTCTTCTACACTTGCCTTCATGTCACCTCTGTGGAGTTCTCTGTCCAAAATGCCTTTATCACCCAGTTTATTGCTCAAGCCTTGAAGTCTCCTCTGTCAGCCTGGCTGTACTAGCTGGTGTGGTGAAGCAGCTGAGAGGATGGCACTTGGCACTCTCCCTCTTTTCTCAGTGTCCCCTGCCCTTGCAACAGCAAAGGTAGCACGTGTGAACTGCCAGGTCCAGACACTCCTGCCTGTAAGCTGTACACAACATAAGTGACCGGGAGGTAGCACAGTCTGCTGCTCTGAGAAATGCAAGGGTCATAAGCTGGTTGAGAGTACCCTGGCCAGCAATGCCTTTTCCTTCTTATATCAGAGAAAGGGCTCAGAAGTTTGGAGAGAACAGGAATAATGTTCTCACAACTGTCTCGTTATATAACCTTAGTCCTTGGTGTTCAGAGGTGATGTGGCCTGCTCAAAACCATCTGCAGTACAAGAACAATCCATTTTTTCTCAGCTGAATAAATCAACAGACAAGCAGGAATAATAAAATTATATTTAAGTGGTCTTTTTCTCTTCAGTAACATATAGTGCCTGTATACAATCTCATGGTGAACCTTGCTGGATCCCATTATCAAGAGAAATGAAATTAGGTCCATAGAAACTAAAGCAAGGCCCATTTAACTGCAGTTAGCATAAGTAGAATTGTAAAAATACTCCCACCTCCTCACTTAATTCAATATTTCTGTAGCAAAAAGATGGTGGATCCATTTATGTTTTTTTCTCAAGAACTATTTCTTCCCTAAAGATAATACACTGTGGAGTAAACAGGAAGCTGCCCTTTTAGTGTAAGGAATGGAGAGAAAGTAGTGAGCTGATTCTTTCTGATTTTACACACCTCATTTACTTAGGACCCTTAAGTGAATTAAATCCTGTCCTGTAGCATATTACATCTTAAGGAAAAGAAAGGTATGAGGAGTGTTTGGTCTGAATAAAGCTAGTTTATGCCCCATAACAGCCCTGTAATAGGCTATGGCTTTAAATGAAAAACTTCTCTGACAAATGAACCATATTATACCCTATAGGTAGGAATTCTTTTTCTGTAACCGGCTGCCTTTTAAGCTTGAGTTCAGTACAATAATGCATTAATGCCCCACAACCTCAACCTATTTCCTCAATTAGGTTTTGTGTTAAAATAGGAGTTATTCCTAGTGATTTTTTTTTTTTTAATCTTTTCCTTCTTTCCTTTATTCAGATAGTAGCTGATCCTGGTAATGATTCAGGAGATAATTTAAGACTAGGTTAGTGGTTTTAAGTTTGTCACTTCACCTCCATCTCTGGCCTCTGTAGACAGTACATCATCAATTTCATAACGCAGCAGGTTAGCAGATTTCAGGTTGTGAATAATAATTCGATTCAAGGTATCTTGAACCCTCTGCAATTACTTCTATTAACAGATGACTTGGTGCTTAATTAGCAAGTCATTTGGAATCAGCTCATACAGTAAGTTATATTTCATACAACTCTTCTTACAGAGCCCCTTAGAAAGATATTTTTCTGCCTTTAAAAAAACTCAATCTGTGCCATTTAAAATCAGATATTGATTGGCAATTAGCTCTGAAGAGGCTGTGGGAATAATTGTAGTGCACAAAATGATACAGCCTTTGGAAAAAAAATTATTTTCCCATGGAGTGATAACTTTGATGTCCTAATTACAATCATCTAACTAGCAGTGGACAGCAGGGAGAGGCCAGGCTCCAGCTGTGTCTGCAAGCTGGTGCTGGTACATACCTGCCAGCTGCATGGGAATGAAGTTTTACAAACACTCAATCACTGTTTCACAGACCTTTCTCTGAGGTCTTTCAGGTTCCTAAGTGACACGGCTCCTGACGCTGTCCAAAAAAGAAGCAAGTATTAACAAAGTCAATGGCCAAACTGATTGCTTAGGAGCCTTAAAAACATTGCTGAATCCAGCAGTATTTAGCAAAAGCTCAGCATCCTTCATTTTCTTGTCTCACGATTTTGACTCTCAGAGGTGTAAAGTTCAGTTTTAATTTTTTTTCTCTTTTGAGATGTATAATGAATAATAAGGCATAATTGGAGAGTGATTTATCTTAAATGCTTGTAATTCTCACATTAAAATGGTTCTGTTCACAGTGGAGGGAAAAAAAGCAGTTACTCTCTGAACTGCCTACACTAAGAGCATTTGGTGACCCTCTGGAAATGCTGCTCTGTGAAAGCATCTGGGGTCTCAGGGGATTACTGGAGTGGTTTGAGACTCCTCAGAAATGTCCCCTAGTTCAAGCATGGTTTATACTACACTGGCCTTTAAACATGATGCTGTCTAGTTACAGACAGAGTCGGGTGTTCTGGAAACCCCAGAGCAGACCCACTGCTGTCACCTGGCCCCTGCAGGAGGCAGGGAAAAGTCTTCGCTTTTGTAATTTGGACCTGTGAACTCAGACAGTGATTAGAAAACTAAATTTTGCCAAATGCTGGAATTAAAATCACAAAGTGATAGAAGCCAAGTTTCTCTAAAATAAATTGACCTGCCAGAAAGATATGACTTGGAAAACTAGACTGGAAGCACATGGTGTTCTTTGGTTCTACTCAGTGGTTTTGGGGTCTGTTTTTTTTTGTTGCTTGTTTTGTTTGGTTTTTTTTTTTAATTCTTTCTTTTTCAAGTACAAACAATGCAGATTGTTTATATATATATATTACATCTTACATCTTAAGTTTAAAGTCTTCTATCTAAAAAAGGTGAATGTGGTATTGTGGAAATATTTTTGCATAATTTTCATATTTGCCAGTACACATCAAAAAATGGATTTCTTCTCATTTTGAGATAATAAGTCCAATGTATGTATGACATACTGGTCCTCCATCTAAACTTAGCAAGTGTGTTTGGTTGTCATGTGTTAGAGATGTTGCTTTGGGACTAGACCATCATGTATTTTATGGTTTATTCAAATTCAAGTTAGACTTCTAAAATGATTTTGATTGGCTCCCGATGCTTTTAGATACTCTTGCATATCAGTAGATGTGGTTTAAGTTTAGAAAAGGCTTGAGTAACCTTACCTGATTTTTCAGTTTCTATTATTGTGTCTTGATTTGGTCCCTGGTTTCAGAGTGACATTTCTAGGCCAGCACTCAGACTACTAATGTTGTTCAAGCAGTCAAGCTATGGTTAAAAAACAGAAATTATTATTTTGCTAGATCTGCCATGATTCCAAGGCTACTAGCATCATCCCTAATGTACAGGTATTTGTACTTAGGGAGAAAAAGAGGGAATTCAGATTTGGAATAACTTTGCACTCAGTCAGGTGCAAAAGAGAATTGAAAGAAGAAATAGAAATATATTTGTCCAAATCCCTCTTCCCACAAAAACTCATGCACACATTGCTTAGGGTGTGTCAGGTGGGTCTCTGCTCAGCATCACCACTGTGCTCACCCAGGGGTTGTTTGTCTTATTTTTCAGTTTCCTTCACTTTATGTCATTGCCTGCCAAGAGGCCACCATTATAGGCCTGACCTGAATACTGGAGTTATGAAGAAGAAAAAAGTCACTCTGATGGAGAATAGATAGTGACAAAGACTTTATTCTCCTGTCCACACCGTCAGCTGAGAGGGCCCTGCTATCAGCAGTAACTGAGCCTTGAATTGCACGTTTTCAGTGCTGCAGGCGGGAGATGGGCTTGGGTTACAAAGCTGAGTCTCACATCAATTAAAGTCTGTGTGCACAGCAGCTGCATTCAGAAAGGTGGAAGAGATTTAATCTTCACCTTTCACCTTGGGTCAAAATACAAGGTTACCAAGACAGACTTATTAAAAATGGATTGTTTCTGCCAATTTAATGTTAAAAGTTTGCAGTTATTACAAAAGCACTTTAGTATTTGCTCCCTTTGTTAAAGAAACTTGCAGTTAAATAGCAAGGAAGTAATAAAACTGTTGAAAGAAACAAATAAATGTTTATGTCCGACTTATAAAGGCTGCAGCAGTTTTAGTCTTTCTTCTTGATAAAAATCAGAGAATTATTCTCTACTACATCTTATTTGTGAGTGCGTGGATTATTCTGATCAAGTATAAACAGTCTCCTAGGACTGAACAGTGAAGGTGTTCTTAGCTTAAATATAGTGGAAGTGAGATTTTATTTTAGTACAAATAATTATTTAAAAAACAAACCCCATCTGAAGCCCTGACTTCTTAGCTGCCTCTCAGTAATTGTAAGTCCAATTTCAACTCACCACTGAAGTCCTTGGCATCTTTCATTGTTTTTCAAAGGAAGCTGAATGAAGCCCAAAGGGGAATATGTTGCTGATCTGTGTTCCCAGGATGTAATAAAGATAAACAAGATATGATTAATCACATTGCTATCTCACTGCCTTTTAGATTTGTGATTTGTTTGTGTATTGAATTTGAGGACAAACATCTCTATGTGCAAATAAGCAAATCCCTACAGTCTTTGTGTTTCTCTGTGCATCTAAGTGATTTCCCCAGATAGATAAGTACAGATATTTTTCTGTAGTTTGATACAGTCTGTTTTCCAAAGTTTTATTGAGGAATATGTAACTCCAAGAATATAGATGAATTCTAAAGATGGGGTCAAAACCTGTGTTTCATATGGGTAGGGGTTTGTCACTGCTAAAAATCAATGGAAACTTTGTCATTGGCTTGGAAGGGTATGAATGAACAGTCTGTGAACAAGGGAAACTTACTGTCATTATTTTACAGAAATTCTGCCATTCCGGTTTTGCGCCATTAACCTCAGGTTGAGTAAAGCTGTCATAACAGAATAGAAAAAGCAAACTGTGCTGCTAGCAAACCTTGCTCTTTAAGGAGAATATTTGGAATGAGACCACAGCCAAGAAATTTAAATTTTGGAGAGGAATTCTTACCTAATGCAGGAGTTGAACATGCAATTTGGTGTGTCTGTGCTAGGTTCTGCATCCCTCACACAGCAACTGTGTCCCTTTGAAAAAGTGATACTGAGTGCACACTAGTCCTCTGTACAAAGAGTGTGTATTTCATGGCTTGTGTGCATTGCTTGAGTTACAGCTGAATAGGACTTCTTAATATATTCCAGATATATTAGGCAACAACTGAAGAAATATGTAAAGCATGCTCTAGTCTTTGTTCAAAAACACATGTATTTTATTTATAATGTGGAAAATGTACAGTCATCACAATAGTTACTCACTGACATTTAGCCTTTTTTTATTAAAACAATACCTTTATTAAAATTGTAGCAGTACATTAATGAGTTTTCTATTTAAATTATGATGAGTCTTATTTAGAGTTTGAATGATACAGAGTGATATTGATCATCACTTGAACATTAAATAAAGGTTCTGCTCAGTGTTTCCAGCTCTGGAATAAGTCATAGTGGGGCTTAGATCCCTGGTGCCATATCATGGCTTTCATTAAAAAAAAAAAAAATAGAACTTTTGTTGTATATATATCTAAATAAAGATTTTATGGGGTTTTTTTAATGAACTAAATGGAACTGTCAGAGCATCTCAAAGGTTTCAACACTCTAGGTATGTCTTTTGCCAGCCAAAGTTTACCATCCACTCCTTGTGACAGATGCCAGTTCTCAGTAGAGTGTGGATGGAACAAGCTTTCCCAACCCCTGTTGCCATGATGAGTGCCCTCCATGCCAAGGGCTCCTGCACTCCTGGCTTGGACACAGCTGTGCCCTACTCTGGGGCTCCACATGGACATTGGGATCACCTGCATGCACCCTTGGGTGGGGCTGTGTCCTGCTCACCTGGGACAGGCCTGTCAGTGCAGAGTGTAAACACACAGCTCTGCACCACCTTGTTAAACACAGATGCAGCTCTTGCGAGGCCTTGCTGTCTAGAGCTGCCTCACCTTCACCTCCTTGGCTACCAGCGTCCTACAGAGGTATCTCTGGGCTGCTGCAGTGATGCACTGGTGGCAAAACCAGCCTCAGGTAGGGCCTTTCTCTTGGGGATTTCTGGGTGGAGGGCAGAGGTGCTGCTCCGGTCCTGACCTTCTGAGGAGTTAAGGTCAGAAAGGCAGATTTTTTGTTTGTTTGTTTGTGCAGAAAGTATGTTAAGTACCAAATTTTGAAAGCCTTTAATTAAGCTGGTAATGCTTTGAAATTTTCATGCCCAAAGTCTGAAAATCTTTATATATAACATTTGAAAATGTAACCACTACTGCCTGGTAATTTATTAATCTAGGATGTCAAGGGTATTGCAGATCAGAATACCATAAGTAAAGGTAGAAATATTGTTTAGAAGTTTTATTTTGTTTTCAAGTATCTCATCATCTGTAGTGAATGTCTGTTTTGCTTCTGGTGAGGGGAATGATGAAGACCGTCACCATTTGACTGAATTTGTCTTTCATTTCCTTAATTTATATTTTTATACAAATGCGATGATTTTGATTAGATTTCTACCATGGCTTTTGTTCCACACCAGAATTTCTATTGATAGAGATTACAGAAGTCCTTTATTCACCAGTGTTCCCTTGTCCGTGGAAACTTAGTCAAGTCTTTAGCCCAACCAAACAGAGCACTGACCACCAGGTTTTTAACTGGGACTACATTAGTCTTTCCCAAGTTTTTGATTTTTTTGCATAAAACTTTTTAAGGCCTTCTTTTTCATCACAACAGGGAACAGGAAAAGGTTTTTCTTGAAAGCTGAAAAAATTTCATGGTACAGAAACACCACTTCATATCCATATGTAATCCAGAATTGAGTTTGTCAGTGCAGTCTGAATTCTGTCTTTGATCTCTAAAAGAGAAAGGCAGCCCATGAAAATACTATTGAACTAAAAGAACATAAGCAGCCTTAAAATACCACTTTCTGATGGAGTGTATCCCACAAAATTTAGGACCCAGTGAGTTTAGCAGGGAGACTTATGTTGCAGTAAAGGGAGAATTTTAAAGCTCTGAAATTTGATTTAATTTCTAATCTAACCCTTATCTGAATTTCTTTGCTGGATTTCCAGTCTCATTATCCAGTAATTGTTATTTTGTTTGCTGAGAAGTAAGGCAGAAGAAATCATTTTGTTAACAAAGAATGTACACATCCAGTGGGCTTCTCTGCAGAGATCTTTTAATTTGAAGAACACCTCAGATTTTCTCACTGATTCTTGCTTAGGAATAAATGGCCAGAGAGATGAATAATGCTCTCCCTGTCTCCACATCGTGGAGAGGTGTGTACCAACCATATTCCTTGCCTCACCTGGGAGGCAGCTTTGAGGGCTCCCATCTTTTATAAAAATGATGAGAACTCAATTTCCTGGCTGTGCTTGACATGCAGGGCTCTGGAGCAGGAGACTGCAGTGCCACTGTGGAAGCTGGTGCAACTGGGGCAATTTCAGAGCACTCTGAAAAGCCCAAATGATTCTCTCTGTTGATTCTTAACAAACCCTATGGGAGAGTGTCTACCAGTAATGAAAATAAGTTCTATATATCTTAGCATGGATCTGTTGCCACCAGAATGAAAGAAAAAAATGACATAATTATTAAAAAAGCCCAAGCGTAAGAGCACACACTGAATACTACTAGCTCAGCAAGGAGCAATGAGAATTTGAATGACCTGAGATGGCTTAGTTGTTATCTGCCTTTTGCCCTGATTTTATTCATAGGAAACTTATTTTCCTCTCAGTGTTCCACAAATAACCAGTCACCTAAAACATTAAGTAATGAAATTCAAATGTACTGAGTTAATCACTGGAAAAGTGCTTCATCTGAAAACTCCACGGGGGATCACATTTCAGAACACAAGTGTCCTTGTACAGTATGCATTTCCTCTTTGGTTCACAGGTTTGCTCATGCAGAGATTTAGAATAATATTGAATTACTGCCTGAAGCCATGCCTGACTATCTTTTTCATTAATTACCTTCCATGGCTTTGGGACAGATTAACTGATAAATATATGAATCCCTAGTGCAGTAACCTTTCCTGTGTACTTAGAATTACATGATAGGCATGTAATCTCAGAATCTGTGAAAAACTTTTTTTTCAACCTTCCTATAGATTACTACTGAGCTTTTGCTATCCAGCCCATCCATGCTGCTGTATTGTCTTTGCTAAAAGATGCTGCTAACCAACACTAGGACCTCAAGGAAGATTGGTGTGCTTTCCAGAAATTATATGTGTTTCTCTTTTTTTCATATATTAACATGAAATATAGGTAAAACTCCATAATGCCCTGTGTTATCTTTTCTGGGCAGCAGATGCTTCAGAGTAGTCAAAGAAATGTCTGTTTTTCTGTTTTGGTTTTGTTTTTGTTTTTTTTTTTTTTTGTTTGTTTGTTTTTGTTTGTTTGTTTGTTTTGCTTTTTTTTTTTCTCAATTTTTTATCTCTCCTTAGCAAAATGTCTCAGGAACTGGTCATTCTGGAAGGTTAATCACACTGTTAAAAAAAATAACAAAATGCCTAGCCCCAGTTGCAGCTGAATTTTATGTTTCTCTAAGCTGCCCTTCAGCAAACTATCTGCCTCAAGTTATTTGACCAGTGTATCATCTCCTCTTTGCAAAGATTACTCAGATTGTTTAAATTTTTAAATTCAGTGAGAAGCACTTCAGATACTCCTTCTGGGCATGGAGAGCGGCTGTATTTTTTTCCTTTAGTTATGTGTTGTGGGTATTCTTACTGCATAATCTAGCTAGTGATCTAGTTAGACAATATTGTTGAACAGCAGCCTTGCTGGGCTTGCTTGAAAATTCCCACATGTAATCCCAAAATCTTTGCTTTAGGTGACCATTGCAAGCCAAAAGAATCACTTAACCACAGCCTGAAGAAATCCAATAAAGCCAGTATTGTAAAACATATATACCAAATTAACTGAACTAGTGTACTTGCATATTTGCTTCTATGAGGCATGTTATAAATTGTTAGTAATATGTGGTAAGCACATCTATTTGTGGGAAGTTATTGCAAGTGAACAAAACTTTTCACTGATGTCATTATAGGAGGTCAGTTTAGATCTATTCACATTAACAGGATTGGATCTGAGTTAGAATTACACTTTTATAGTTTTAAACATGAAAAAGAACTATATAGGGGGTAGCACAATCAGAGACTTTGTGATTTGTTAAACTTCTTTGACACTGATATAGAATTCCCTTCAGCAAGAGATATTTTTAAAATTACCAATAAGGCTCTGTATGCACCAAAAATATAGGAGCTGTACTGCCAGTCTGTAATTCCTTAGGGTGGAGAAAGCCTTGGTTTGCACGCCCAAGTGTGCAAGTCAGTTTTATAGCAACTACTATCCTCCTGAGCCTGAGCACTCTTACTACTAAGCATCCATAAAATTTATGCCTAGAGTAATTTTTCTTCCATCTGTTCAGCTTGAGTGGAGAACATTTGTTCAACCATGTTTGTAGGGATGTTCACAGTAAAATGCATGCCCACCCTGATGTTAGGTTGGTTAACTGGTCTTTTTAAACACAAAGCTGATATTGTTAGGTGGCACAGAGCTTGAACAAGTACAAATATGAGACATCAGTTTTTTTCTTTTCTTATAAACTTGAGTGTTCTTTCCCATTGTTGCTCTAAGAGGAGCTAAGAAGACTAACTGCTCACTTAGAATAATTAGTAGTTGAAGTCCACCTGTCAATTGCTTAAAGTTAGATTAAGTCCAGTCTTTACAGTCTGATACTTTTTCTGACTCAAGAAGCCAGAGCCATGTAAACATTGGAAGTAATTATGTCTCTTTCTCCTCCTGTTCTTACTCTTTTCCCCCCTTTTCTTTCTGATGTTAGTTATTATAGAAAAGAGTTGACTTGAGTTTCAGAGAGTCTGCCAAAAAGCCTCTGGCATTCCCTGAGGGATTGAATTTTACATTCTTCAGAAAACAATGTCTGTCTCCAGAAATGCAAGAGGAAAACACTGTTTTTCTTTTTAATCTAATATCAGTGTCTAAGCCTAATGGAGCTCTGATTTTTTTTTTTTTATTATTATTATTATTTTCAAGCCTGGGGAACATCATGTGTTGATATTAGTATGTGCCTTTTTAAACTTCATTTGTTATCTTTAAGCAGCTGCTAAAGTGTAAACAAGTTGTTTTTCTCTTCTGTGTTAAAAAAAGGCTCTTTACGTATCCAAAAACTCCACTGCTATTGTACTTACTGGGCTATGATAGCAGCAGTGCAAAAACATTATTGAATGCAGCAAATGTTTGGTTTATTTCAAAGGTGTTCTAAAGTGCAAATCAACTGTGTCTTTTCAGCCTTTTCCTTGCTAGTAGAAAATTAAAGCAAATCAGTCAGCCAGGAGATAGTAATATAAGAGGTTGCAATTTTTCAAGTATAATAAAGAAGGGATTTCATATTTCTGACAGTGATTTTACATATAAAATTCATGTACAGTCTAGAATTTTAAAGGGGATCTTGGTTGAGCATGTTAAAGGATGTCTGATTTCTCCAAAGTGCAGGAAGTACAAAACTATTCCTTTCAAGGTAAAGCAAACTGTAATCTGACCTTTTGGGGTTATTTATATACAGCATATAGACAAATTTCCCTCTTTCTCTGCATTAACCCAGCTCCATATTTCCCTGCCTGACCACAAAGACTTTTCAAAGATTAAGAAAAAAAAAAAAAATGGGTGTAGGGGAGAAGAGTGATTTTAAACATTTTGCATACAGACAGCAGCAGCAATGTCTGCATGTGTGCTAGAGAGGGAGTGCAGCAGGTGAGTTTCAGGACTGAGGCTGTTTACCATCTCCCCTGGCTATACCCCATCTCCAGCAAAATCACTGCCACCAGATATGACTCGATTGCTAAGATCACTCCTTGAAATGTACAGGATGTATACATCTTGAAATCCTCTTTGGACTCTCATAGGAAAACTCCACAACTAGGAAAAACTATAGTGTTTCTGAATTATTCCTCACAGCTCTCCAGATTTTTTTATTTGCTTTGATTCCTTTCACATTTTTAGCTTGAGTTTCACTTGTTATGCAACTTTAAAGTAATGTTATTTGCTTAGAAACCAGTGATGCACTCAAAAGGATATGTACAAAGGTATGCTTTAGGACTGAACTGCAACTTATGCCTCTCCTTTAGTTAGATGCATATAAAGTGGTGCTCAGGAATCTTCTGGCAACTGAAGTCCAACAAGTGGCTTGCTCTGCCTGACACTGTTTAAAACCACCAAGAACTGTGCAGAGCTCTGTGCAAGCAATTTGTTCCCCTTCTGGTGGGCAGAGGGTTCTGAAACAGAGAGCACTTCTGGGTGTCTCCTCTCTTCCACAAGATTTGTTCAGACAATTGTTTTTGTTCTTTGCAGATTTTTATTCCATACTCTCCAATGTCTGGTTTGAATATGCTCAGTAGGACATTAAACACTGGTGCTCTTCACCACAGCTTCCCTCTGTCCATGCTCATGAGGATGTCTGTTCTGGAATGAAGGAGTGTTCACATACTTGTTTTATGGGTTTTTTTGGAGAAAAAAGGGGTTAAAGAACTGTGCCTTATGGTGCAGTTGAAGGCAGCTTTTTAATGAAGCAAACTCCCTGAAGAAGCTCTGTATCCTGCAGGTTGCTAGAAGGTGGTAGGGAAATATATTACACCAGCTGCAAACCTCTTGGGATCTCCCAGCTCTTGAGGCAGAGTGTGTGTGTTTGGGGTGTAGGGGAAATAAAACCTCCTGCAGAAGGGTCTACTGCAGGAGAGAGAGGAAAGAAACCCCTGTAGGGCTCAAACGAGCCGCCTGAACAGAGGTGTGATTTGTCACAGGATCTGCCCTTTGCTACTGAACTAACTGTTCTTCTTTTGGTAACTTGAGGTGTTTCCTGTGCTCTTCATGTGCCTAGGTCTCTTCATGTGCCCTGCTGGAAACCCTATGAGTTTCAATTGCTATATATTTTACTCAGTAGAAGATATTTAGGATGTTTAAGAAGAGCAAAATAACATGCCCTAGTGAAGTAGCAATTATTTTAAATATCAGAAATATAGGTAGACTGCTATAATTTTTGCATGGATATGTTGCAGCATCAGGTACAAAATGTGTTGAGTGATTTTTTTTTTAATTATTTTCCATAAAAATGTGTAATTTTTTCCCTCCACATAACAAGACCTCTCCAACTGGGCATTATTTGCCTCTTAAAGGTGACAAAAAATACAGTTCTGTAATTTTCCCTGTATTGCAAATTGTTAATGAGATCGATAACAGTCATTCAATATGAAAACTACTAAAACTGTAGATGTTAGAAAGGCACTTAATCATTGTATTTTCTGGTACTCATCCTGTTTGCCATTTTGGAAAGAGTTATGGAGGGCAGCCTTAGCAGATGCCAAGCTCTCCTGCACAGAGCTGACCACTCCAGCTTCAACCTGCATGCCCAGGTTAGTTCTTCTGAGATTTTACAACCTCAGGATAGTGCTGCAGAAACCAAGCAGGCCAAGTGATTTAACACATAATTTTCTCCCCTCTGAGCCTCTATGGATTTCATCTCACAGTAGAGGGCACTGTGCAGTTGGAGTTCATTCTCTCAAGGAACTGTAGAAACTCTTGGTTTCCTGTAGGCGCAGAGACTCCAGGGTGCTCTTCAAATTTATAATTTTAGCTCTGCTTGCTGCTTATGCTTAATTGACATAATTGACATAGTGATATTTTACTCCAGCTCTTGCTTTGGTTCCTAATGGATTATTTTTTCTACTCTTTGTCTCCTCTGCTGCCAGGCATTGTTGTTTAACTGCACTGTTCCATCCCAGATATGGCTATATTTCAGTGGTCAGCCAGTGGATTGCCATATCAAGTATTTAGCTAAATGCTTTGCAGACCTTTCTGTATGCAAAGAGCTCCATTGAGACTAAGAGGATATTATTATTATTCACAATGTGGTGACTAGTTTCACACATGGCTGAAGCAAAATAAATCATCAGTGTTTTTAACAAAACAGTGAGTAGACCTCTTGTTGACCACAGCATATTTGTGGTCAGCAAAGAAAGAGTCTTTTATGGCTATTAATGTGCTGCCAAGGTGCTTTAGCTGAGATTTTTGCCCTAAGGGAGGTGGGCTTCCCATACCACATATTCATGTTTCTCTGCTAGGCCCCTTTCCAGAGCCCTACCCTTACAAAGTGATTTGTTACAAAAATCCAGTCCTGAAGAGGGAAACAGGTTACTGAAAGAAATTTTGCAGATGAATATTGCTCAGATGCTGAATCTGATAAGAAAATAAGTAATGCTCTTGACTGTTCAAATTTTTAGTTCTGAGCAGATGCATGCAAAAAAACCCTAGTGATATGTCAGCATTTCTGTTATGCACAGAATGTTAAAACCTGAAGGCTTGAAGAAAGCCCAAGTCGTAGATATCTGGCATCACATTGATACTCCGGGTGTTTGTGCTTCCATTTCTGAGCATTTAATCTGGTGTTCAAATGTTTTTCAATTGGTCTGTTTATTACACAGTGAAGGGAATGGCATTGTTTGGGTGTGGGATCATCTCATTTAACACCTCTTCATTTGTACCTGACTTCCTTGTAACAACTTGGGGCAAAACACAGTGATTTCTTATGCTGAGGGTCCTGCTGAGCAGACAATGATGGAGCCAGTGCTGGCTCTTCTGCTTCCTCCCATCATTGTGCAGAAGTTAATGTGAGCTGTTCAGCCATCTGGCCAACTGAAAGTCCTACCAGAAATTCTGAATGCTTTTCCAGTCAAAAAGTAGGAAGTTTGAACACATTGTTATGCTGCTTCAAGGGCACAAATGAAATGTGGTTTCTACTAAGAGCAGTAAGAAGGAGATCTAAAGCAGCACATAAAGAGAGGAGTCATGGGCGGTAAGAGAAGAAGGGAAGGAATATAAAATAGGAAAGCTATTTTCCATAGCATATCATTATGTAAACCAAAAGCAGAACCTTTGCTTTAAAGGCTTACATTTGACTAAAACATGTTTCTTGACATACCATTTACAAAAGGGCCTAATCTGATCTCAGTCCAGTGTAAAAAGAAACAGCTCCACTGAACACATTGAAAGCTCAATGAATTCATGGGAGGGAAAACTTCTGTGAAATAAGCAGGGTCCTCTTTACAAACATACCTAAGCTATCTTAAGCTCTCCAGATGAAGCTCTAAAGTTGCATATATGAAAACAAGAAAAATGCAAAAATGCAAATAGTTTATTGAAGACATTTCTCAGCTTCTTGTGTATTTATAAATAAACATGGATTATATTTGTAAGGCATACAGAGTGCACTCTCTATGTTTACTTTGCTGTCCAGCTTTCACATGAAACAAATGGTTTCTGCCATCTCTAAACTACATTAAAAGCATCCAATGTCTGATTTTTTTAAAGACACCAAATTCTTCATGACTGTTAGTCCTGAAGTGTTCTGTATCCTCCCTATGCTAGCCAAATACAATCCAATTTAGACATAATGTGACTGAATCATCATTAACACAAAGATGTATCCAGATTAGTGTATTTGATCTCTTTTTTGGGGGACAGTTACAGCTTACAAAAAGTTATTGAATGGAAAAAATTCTGTCTAAATAAATGCATGTGTATAAATACCCTTGGTACTTCTCTTAAAAACGTCATGCTACATCTGTGTCCTCTACAGATGGATATGTCCTGTATGGTATATGAGGTGCTGGCGATTCTCTGGAGAAACAGGGATTGATTATAATTTTAAAAATGAAATTCAGCTGAAGTAATCAGATCAGACTTGATTTCCTGTGGCAAATATGTGTGTTTCACAAACTGTAAAGTACAGATTAGCCTAAAACCTATTTTCCCTAAATCTTCCTGGGATTCAATCTGTGCCTGTATGTATTGTAATGCCCACCATCATCTTCATCATCTTGGGGTTTTCCTTTTCAACTTGAGGGATAAACACAGATTGTTAAAATGGACTTGATTTGGTAATGGCTAAAAACAGAGTTCCTGCTGAAGCAAGCGTATTGATTGCTATAGATCAGAAGTTATATATGGTAATAGGCGAGCAGATAATATTTTTCTGTGGAGGAAATGTCATCCTTTTTGTTGTTGTAATACCAACTTCATGCAAATGTAATTATCTCTGTTATGAAAAAAAGTGAGGAAGTTTTATGGGTTTTGGTTTCCATGTATAATCAGATCCAAGTGCCAATTGGTGCCAATTCCTTTATCTATCATGCTGCTTTCTCCCCCCTTCTATACTAAAATGGAAAATTTTTGAGGTCTTATAGAAGCTGCCCCTCTTTCTTTGCAGGACAACAAGGGTGATGTCTTGGGGAGTACCCTGGAGTTATTCTGAGGACTTGGATGCCAATATTGCTGCAGGATCTCTCTGGTGTATTTTACACAACCTGGGTCACTGCCTTTGAGAGGAAGGTATTGCTTTTCAGTTTCAGGAATGTTTTCTGAGTGGAAGACATTTGAAAAGGTTATGTGTTAAGGTTCTGTAGTGATCTGGTGAATATTTAGCAGGATTTCACTTCTCTTGCTTTCTCCATGTTAAAATCTTAGAAATATGCATTGGTTGTTTCAGGGGAAAATTAGTGCTGAAGGTCTCTGAGTTGTTATGACGGTTATGAAACTTGCTCACAATTACCAAAAGTGCCTCATGAGGAACATTTAGCTGAGCTGGGAAATTTCTGAAATTTGCAGAACTCACTCCTACGTGCAGCAGTTCGGCTCTTCTTCAGAGAGCAGGGCTTTCTACAGCAGTGGTGCTGAGCATCACCTTCCTCCTCCTCATCCTCCTCATCCTCCTCCTCGCCTGCAGAGGCTGAGCACACCACATCCAGTGCCTTGAAAAGCAATGTTGGCCAGCAAGGCAATCTCATTTTATCAATAAAAGCAGGGTGAGAGGCCATGTTAGGATATAACAAACCTGACCTTTCTGTTCATAGGTACCAGGCTGCTCAAGTCAGCCACAGATATTTTAGCTAGTATTTTTGTCTAGGCCATGCTGCTCTTGAGAAGTAAAGATTGTTTATGAAACCTCCACTGAAAGCAGGTGTTGCAGACATCCCATTAGTAACCTTTGACTTACCTTCCCCTTTGAAACTTTTCATCCCAAAGGACTGACATTTCAAAGCCCCCCTTTTTTTTGTGTCCCTCCAAGTTTGCATATTGTAAACATTTTTCTTCTCTGCTCTGATGGAACAGAGCCAAAAATCTGCACAATGGGGGAACTAGATGTTAATGAGCGGAGATTGTGGGAAAATGTGTACCGGGCTGCCCTGCCTGACCTGCATGATAATGCTACATTTAGCACATTCTTTTCCATTAGTGTAGCAGGCCTTGAAATGGTAGCAAACAACATGTATTGTGAAGGTTAGTCTTAAAGAAAGCTGCTTTCCTAGGAGAGTGGAAATAAAAAAATTATTTATTGTGTGGAGTTGGCAGAAGTACAGCTGGCTCTAGAAATATTTATGCACAAACAGTGGTGTGAAATTATATATTTTTCTTCATATTTTTAGTAAAATTGCTCTGTGTGAAGGTTTACATTATGTAAAACCCACAGATTATGTATGAGCTTGTACTGAATCAAGAAAGTTTGCAATCTGTGGCATTTAGGCACTGATGAGAACAAAATTTGCCATTGGTCCAGTTAGAACAAAAAATATTCTCACAGTCTGGCATCTTCTTAATAGAGGGTTTTTTCACTCTGGCTGTGTTCACAACCCCTTTTTTATGTGTTTATGTCAGTGGAGTTCTGTTTGTACAAAATGCTCCTGAAAAATTAATTTTGGCTCCTCTGAGCCAAGTTTCATTTAATCATAAAACAAAATTTATGTCTCAACCATATGAAAATCATTAGGGGCAAAAGTATTCTGAGAACATAAACAACACCATGTGACTTAGACACCCAATTGCACAGCTTGAACCTATCAACTGGTGAACATATTAAAATGCTGAAGAGAACACTTACAGTCAGCATTTGGTGTGCAATGAGTAGGGAGAATTTTGTTTGCACAAAACTTCTGACTAACAAAGATGAGTACCAAAGGAATTAATAACAAAAGACTGACTGTAGATAATTTCTGAGCAGAGAAAGGGATTAAATCAGTTTAAAAAGCTGTTTCTTGCAATCCTTTTACCCAGCTAATTTTTTAATTATCCTTTTACACGCCCAACTTTGCTCTTTCAGTTAAGGAAAGAGTAACTTGTGTAGTAAAAAATTCATCCAAATGTGAACTGTTTACAAATGGCATTCCAGATCCTCATTGGTAAATGCTTATTTCTTCACAGTCAAAGATTCCTAAAGAGCTTTCTATGGGGAAAGAGACTTCCACTCATTACCTTAAAAACAACACTCTTATCTCTGCTGTGGAGTGTATATGGGCTCTGAGCCATATTTTGTGAAGGACAAAGCAAATTCTTTAGCAAAACATCTGCTAGATAAGAGCAGCATTCCTTAGAATAGGTTTCCTGACGAAAGAGATGCCAAAGCCTTGATTCCAAAAGTACTTATATGCTAAAACAACCACTGTCTGTGCTAGTTCTGGTTCGTGCTTTCAGGAGCAATGTTAAACCCAGGCTAACATTGAAAACACAGAGTTAGTTAACAAGATGCTTTGGGGCTACTCAAATCAGTTTACCTTCTGCAGTGTAAAAGGAAAGAATGAAGTGTCAGTCTTATTTTCAGGAATGTTTAGGATGGCATGAGATGCATTTGTGGCCATATGATAGGCAGTCTCTGTGCCAATTAGGAAACGGGTTTCTTTTCTCCACAAACATTGTCTCTGTGCCATGACCAGTGTGTCATTCCAGCAGCTGTGCCCTCAAAGTTGCTCAGGACAGCTAAAGAGTGATGGCCTGAAGCCTGTGCACTAAGGAAGATGTTTATGTACCCTTGCTCCAGCAGGAAGGGATTCACAGAAATACACTCCTAATCTATTCTGCAAAACCAGAGCATGGCATTGAGAAAGAAAACATGGTAAAGGGGACTAAGTACAAATTTATCATGTGTTTCTAAAAGGCCCTTGGTATCTCAAGCCCCTTCAAGATAAACTGTGCAGAGAGCTTCCAGGGCTGGAAGGATGTGCCTGAGGCTCAGGGTTTAGTAGAGTCATTACTGTTTATTCTGGAGAAATCTTCATGGTCCAAGTGGGTATCTATTACCAAGCTGGGTGCTTTCAGTTCCCATTTTTCAGTCTTTGTCTTCCATGCCTTGCTGTGGTTCCAGGTTCCTGATGTACCCTGCTGCTTGACGTGGTGACTGCAGAACATGTCTGTCTTGTCAAATATTTCTGCATAATGGTTTGAACCAAACTGTGGCACATGGTTATGGCAACCACCGACATGGTGACCTTGTTTATTGAAGCATTGTGCTCCTTCTCAGTTAAACTTTGGCTCATCTACATTTCTCATGGAGCTGTACCTTTGTCACATGCCTTCTGTTTGCTTGCCTTCCTCTCCTTTGCACTCGAGGGATGTTGTGGTCTGTGTTTTGGGAACTTCCCCAAGTGAGAGTCAGGGAATTGCACTGTAGCTGGAAACAGGAAAGCAGGAATACTGGGTCTGTAGTGGAAGAGGAGAGATCAGGAAAGTTGCTTATTCTTTTCATCTTCATTCAGTTCCTGCTAGGTGCTGGCTATGTGTGGTTTTGATTTTAGTTTTTCAGATGGAATTCTGCAATTTGTAGACCATCACTTCACAGCTTACATATGATGATTATGCCTGCACAGCTGATGAGGGCACCCAGCCTACCGCCTTGCTGGTCCTGCATTCATATTCTTGAAATTTTCTCCAGATTTGCTTTCAAAGCCCTGCAGAAAATGCTTTTTTTTTTTTTTTTTCCTTTCTTCATGTATTGCTGCCTTAAGTTTCACTCTCTACAATTCCTGTATTCTGTGAGTGCCATAAAATATTGCTTCCAGCTCAGCCAACGCACATTAGATTTGGCTTCTTCCAGTCAATACTAACTTCTTCTTGAGCAATTATCATCATTCAGACTTAATGTTTTAGGGAATAAGATAATATTGCAGGTCTGGGTCTTTCCTGGATTGTCTTTGTTGGGCAATAGAAGGTATTCACCCTGCTTTCCCACAAGCATTTGAGTGCTCACTCTATTGAAACCTGGAAGAGTTGTGAAAGTTTTCAGCAGCAGTAGCCTGCCCACACCCATGCTCCTCTAAAAATGTTGAATGAAGAGTTATGTCCAAATTATTTCAAGTTGTTCTTGCTAAAACTTCAGGACTCATTTGGTAAATGTGAAGCTTATTCAGAAAAACTATATTAAGAAAGGATTTGAGCACAAGATAAAAACATGAATTTGGATAAGAATTAACAAGAATACATTTAGGTACTTTTCCATGTAGGTCTTTACACAGTTGATCTAATGTCATCTTTTTGTTTCCTATTCTGCTGTAATCTTAAAGACATTTGCTATAGATACTTTTCAAATATTTATTTGATCCCTTCTGATATCTTGCTGTCTCTAGATTTTTTTTTAAAGAGTTCCCAAAATCTCTCTACTGAAAACAGTACTGGTGTTCCCATTGCACAAATTATGAGGTGAGTTACAGAGAACTTTCCATCTTCACAAAAGAAAATCTGCGTCAATGTAGCACAGTCATCCTTACTTTCTGCAACACAGACTCTTCTTGAAAATGGAGGAGGTAATTTCTTTTGAGACAGTGATGTTTCACAGAGCGAATGCAGCTCTTCTCTCATGCTAAGAAATTTAAGCTTTTGAAAACCCACTTGCTGCCAAAAGACATCTCTTTCATGACTTTTAGCTGTGGCTTATCCTCTGTTTAAAGTCTTGTCCAGCTGTGCTTTATAAATATCTCTTCGCTGATAAATGAATTATTTCCTTCAGTTAAGCTCTCCATATTGCTGAGCAGATTTTGCAAATGCACAGTTTTGCAGTAGACATAATAGTTTTCTAAACTGGTACTCTTGTGATTTCATATTTGGTATTTATGCCCTGTAAATTTTTATCTTGCTTTCATAATTTTGGTCCAATTTGATGAAGTGTTGTCAATCACTGTTTCAAGATGCAGGAAAGAGTACTAGAAAATAATGCCTTGCCGTTTTTAATCTGAGAAAACAGCTCTGTTGCTGATCTTGCTGGCTGTCTAACAGATGGGCCAGAGTCCCATGAGAAGACAGCGACTTCCTTGCATAATAAACAAAGAAGGAGAAGTTGTCTGCAAGCCATTAGTGTATTGTAAAGTTAGATGCAATGTCTTGATATTGTCAGAATGTGTTCCTCAAGCACATTTCTTTGACATTCTGTCATAAGTCAGACACAAGACAGCATTAAATCAAAACTTAAACTTTAAAAGGCTGCCAGCTGTTTAATTTTTTCCAACAAAAGAACCCCAGTAAAAATATTCTCCATTTTCTAAATGTTGATAACCAACAAATAGACAAGGATTGAGTAAGATACTTGATAGAAACAAGATCGTTTGGCCTATGTGACACATTACCAGGATGCAGTGGAGATCCCTGTGTAATACTATTCTTGCTTGAATTTCAAACTAGTTATTGAATAGTGGAAGCTTATGGAAATCCTGGCTGGTCATTACATTAGAATTGGGATTTTGTGATGGGATGCCTAAGGAAAATTATAAAACCCACAAAAAAACCCTGTGGTTTTCTTAAGAGTATTTCCTCTTATATTCAGAAGACGACACATTGCTTACACATAAAACACTGTTTCTGGCCACTTTTCATAAGACTTTTAAGTAGAAATAAGTAGCAAGTACAATTTTCAGAAGAAACAGCTTTTGTGATTAAATGGATTTCCCGCCTTTTAAAAAATCAATACTTATAGATGTTCCAATATTGAACTGGAAATTAGTTTTTCTTTATGGTCCTGCCAGAAAAAAAAAAAAAAATGTACAGCTCTCAAAAATTTTCTACCCGGTTACTCATGGCAGTTTTGGCACCCAAAAAAAAAAAAAAAAAAAAAAAAAGAG
>VZUI01064870.1:0-54097 GCA_013401135.1 Cettia cetti | reverse complement strand
GGGGGGGCAACTACATTTTGCAGCTGTGCAAAAGCTTTCCATTCACCAAAAACAAGGCTAAAGTTTCCCATGTTTGGGCCCCTTTCAGTACCACTGATAGACCTAAGAGCTTTTTTTTTTTTAATTTTTATTTTTTTTTTAACTCAGCAATTTGGTATCTAGTTCAGGTAGGTCAAAGCGAGGAAATACCAGACTGAGTCAAAGGTGGGTAAATTTTGCTTTCATTCCCTATCGACTGGGAGAGACATGAACCATTCTTATTTGTTTAGACCCATAACATGGTGAGGCAGATTTCATTCCAGAAGTGGTTTCAACACACTTTGGTCTTTAATGGACAAGATTGTGCTCCATCAGAGAGATACTCAGATATTGAGCACGGGGTGGAAGTAAATTGCCCCAGTTCTACATAACCTTCTGTAGCTGCATTCAATTTATAAGTACTAATGATTAAAATTTACCAAGATGGTGAGCTCAGCATTGCTCTTATCTATAGTTTTATTAGAAAGACTTAAAAATGACAGCACTGTCATTAAATGTTGTGGGTTTTCTTTTTTTTTTTTTTTCCAAATCTGCATATAATTTGCAAGACTATCCGTTGCATTAATAATGCAAATCCTAATTACTTGTTAGAAAATTGATGTTACCCCTCCAAGCTACATTATTGCACAGGCTTTCTCCAGAGTAAGATTATTTGGATAATAGTCTCCCGAGGATCTCAGGTTTTGTGTTGTGTCAAATTTTTTGCAGCTCTGTGGCTTACGAGCTCATTTTTTTCTCACAGCAAGGGTGAATAATAATCTTGACTAGCTTATTAGTAACCCTGTTTAGACTCCTGTACAAATCTTATTGTTTGGAAGAGTGATTGAGTTTATGTGTATTAATATGGTTGAAAATACATTTCTTAACTTTTATACATTGGTGATCATTTCAGTCTCCCTCTCCTTTTCTCACTAAAAGTATAAAAAAAATGCCTGCATATAAATTAACTGAGCATAAAAACCTTGAAAAATCTTGCTGGCACTTATAGAATTTTTTACTCTGAATTTTCTTACAGCATTTTCTATTCAAAAGCATAAAAAACCTATGAGAAGTACAAGAAATAACTGTGTTCTGACATTATTAATGGCTCTTTGTGATGTGTTTAGCACAACATTGTCCTGATGCTTCAGTTAGTAGTCTAAAACATCCTTCATAGTGAAAATGCAATGGTAAAATTCTTGAAAATAAAGCTTATCTATGTTTTTGAGTCACTAGGTCTGTCAACCTTCAATCCTTTTATTCTTAAAAGCTGAGATATTCTCCAACTTTCACTACTGCTAAGTGCAAATGACAATATAAAATGATTTAGCTGTTTTAAAACAACAGCAATATTATATCTTTTTAGGATATCATTAGAGTCCTTGTCCATTAGCAGAATTTCACACAGTTATTGGTTAGCAAAGTGGCCTTTAGTGGTGCCATGAGTCTACAGTCAGGAATGTTTTGATGCAGACTGGAAATGGACCTCTCTGGGTTGTGAAAGTGTGTCAGTTGTTGAAGAATTTCTGAATAATTTTGGGAAATGCTTTCTGTCAGGAAATACCACATAGTATCCCTAAAGACTGGGATGAAAACAAGCCTGAATTGGTTGAGTTTCCTGTCAGAACACACAGACCATGTTTCTACCAACTCCGTGGACTTACCCGTGAGCAGTTGATTACACAGTTCACTTCATGTTCTCTCCAGAGTTTTCTGTTTAAAAAACCAACCAACCAACAAAACAAACAAACAAACAAACAAAAAAACAAAAACCCAACCAACCAAAAAAACCCACAAACCCCAAGGTTTTTGTTTATCTCAGTTGTGATTCGAAATATCTTGTCAAACATAACTAAAAAAACCCAAAACTGCTGTAGTATATTTCTGTAGCCCAATTATTCATGATTGAGATTTGTATTTAAGAATATTGTTAATTTATAATGGAATGTAGGATATTCATTGTCTTGCTCATAGATTAATGAAATTAAGAATGATTTTTTTTCCATGGAAACCAATTTTATGAATTACAGTTGGGTTTTTTTTTAATGTCTACAAATTTGTGTAATACTAATTTTCATGCAATGACTCTCGTCAAATATGCTTTCTGGTCATCCCTCAGCCTTTATTTCACAACTACCTCCAAAATAATACATAGCTGTTATTTGCCCTTTCAAAAATCAAGAAAAATGAAGTAGCTTTTTATACTTTTAGGAGAAATGTGCAATGTGGTGTACTAGAAGCTACTAATC
This sequence comes from Cettia cetti, assembly GCA_013401135.1. NCBI lineage: Eukaryota > Metazoa > Chordata > Aves > Passeriformes > Sylviidae > Cettia > Cettia cetti. The sequence goes on along the minus strand of VZUI01064870.1, from coordinate 51,830 downwards.
TTCTTTATATATGCACAGAGGAACTGCAGGAGCTTTATCTAAATTTTTGTCTATCCTCACTGTATTTGTCCTCACAACAACTCATTCCTGCTGTCAGTGGTTGTGATGTTTTATTGAGCTGGGACAGGGAGACAGAATGTTTGACCTGTGGTCATACTGGAAGGATACCCAATTCAGTCCTTCCTGTCCTCAGCTGCTCCAGCATCCCTTGGGATTGTCATGGCAGGAATGTTCTTCCTTGTTTTCTTGGTAGCAAAACCTCCCTGTGCATGGAGCTGCTGGAACTCAGAGACAAGATGGTTTCCAGGATGGCGCACTGTATCTCTTACAGCAAAAACAGGGAGCAGCTTCAGGTGGCAGAGTGAGGTGTCAACAATAATTTAAATTAGGCTTTTGGAAAGAGGTCGTTATGCTGCCCTTCAAAGGTCACTTGCAACACAATTAGTGCAATACTGAGCTGAGTCAAAAATCCAATGCAAAAAAAATATGGTAATCAATTGCTGATAAAGAAAAAAAAAAGTAGAAACAAATAAGCTGTGTTTGAGAAAATCCACTTTAAAGGAGCAGTAAATATCTGCAGTTTATTTTTGGTCTGATGAAAACTTTTCTCCAATTTGGCTGTCTCATCTTTAAAAGCAACAGACACATTATATCATTGCACTGAGGTAATATGAGATAATCATGATTTTCCTACTAGTGATTTAATGAAACTTTCTCTGGCAAAATGTCAAATATCCATTTAACATGAACTACTGAAATATGTAAAGCTTAGAAATTTAAAACTACAAAGAATTCTTATTAGGTGAATATTGATTTAACTTAATCCAGTTTAATTCCTTTGTAATGTTTCAAAACTTAAAAGTGATGAGTTTAGAAGACTGCACAGTATTTCTTTGCAGTAAAATTGCCATTTCTTTTAAAGGTAGAACTACTAATGTTGCTCACTATTCACGACCTTAAGCTTCTTTTTTACTGTGCTGTGTTTATAAGGCTTTTATTTTTGCTTTTAATGCTATAGATTTTTGGAGTGCAGGAGTATATTATGACAAACTTTATTTTTGCAACGCACTGAAAGGAAATTACGTGGTAACAAGCTGTTTAACACTGTTGTAGTCAGGGATCTAATAGTGACAGAAATGATGTTACTGGAAGACTAAACTGTTCTAAATAAAATTAGGCCTAAACTTCTATGCAAACTGCGTAGAAAGACACAGCTTTTTGAAGGCTTGAATTTGGACTTAGTCAAGCATGGTCTTTTTTAATGTCCTCAGATGGGTTTTACTGGGGTCACAATCAGCCCTCAGAACTTCCTGTTGTCCTTCAGGTGGGGAGGGTGTTAACTTAGGAAGGTCAGCAATTAATACAGTAATAAGTAACTGCTGACAAATACACATAATTACTTCACCAACTGATTGGAAATGGTGGGAGGGGTTTGAAGTCTGATGCAAGTTTTGGTTGAATATCATAGACTTTGTTGTGCTTGTTTTACTAATCATGGAAATGCACATTTAGATAAGAAGATGGAGCGCCACTGGGTAGGAAAAGTATCCTCAAAGAGCAATGGGAAACTTCATCTTGAAGTATCTGTTCTTTTTACTGATCAAACCTGTATCATTCAGATTTATAGTGGTTTTCTTTTTTTTTTAATTTTTAAATTTGTGACTGTAGAAAATGAAGGAATTAGATTATTTTAATAGTTTAGATGGTAATTGGAAACCTCTACACAACTGGGGGACCCAGTAAAGACCTTCGATTTTGGTATGTTGGGATAGTTTGGTATATTAAGTATATTTTGCATGAGAATTGTTCCGTGCCTAATAATAGAAATTTGCATTCAGCTATATGTAGATGGCTCTGAAAAATGTTGACTGTCAGTTGAAAAAGTGAAGTGAAATGTGTCTTTACAGAAATGTTGAGTTTTTTGTTTTAATTCCTTCCACTTGTGATTGAGCAGGGCCCCAGAGCTGTGTCTGGGAGGGTTCTGGCTGGGCAGCAAACATGGTTATCTCAGCCCCCTGCTTTTGCTGCCCTCTGCAAATGGGCAGACACACTTGTTCACCCCCTGCAGGAGCTGCAGAATGAGCGTCCAGCCTCTCCCAAACTGGGTTCCCAGGCAAGCTCAACTGCCTGCAGTGCTGAGCTAGATTGGAAAATGTGCTTAAACCAATTCTGTGGAGATCTGGGACTGTGTGGGGAGATCTCTGTAGCAGCTGTGTCAGGGCCTCAGCGGCTCAGAACTGCCATTTGCAGTTTGACATGGTGCCTTTTCAGCAGAGATTTTCTTGAGGGAGGACTTTGGTCTTAAATCAGTGCCTTCAGATCATCTGGAAGAAAATGGCAATTCCTGCTCTTTTCTCTTTTTGGAAAATAGATTTCATCAAAACACTATAATTCAACTTTTACATAGATGAATCTCCCTCTCTAGAGAAGACCTGAGGGCAGAAGAATTACCTACAGAAATCACTTTGAGGTCAAAGTCCTGGAACTGAAGTTACCCTTTCCATAAGAGGTGAAAATGTATAACCTCCCACTAGGCATCCTGGTAGCCTGAGGAGGTACAAATAAATTAATTTCTCAGTAGTGATATGCACAGAGCTTTGCTCCTTGCATTATGCCTCTGGTAGTCATAGTCACCTCCGTTTGCAACTGGGGAGGACTTGGAAGAGCCAGAGAATGAATTTTTTTAGAGCCTGCCAGGTGGCTGTGCTGCAATAGCTTTTCATGCTGCACAGGGCAATAGGTGCCCTTGTACCACAGCTCTGCATCAAGCCCTGTTCTTTCACTTAGATGTTGACAGATGTAACAGTGTGTGATCATTCCACTGAGCCCTGTTCTTTTATAGCCCAGTCTCTGCTAAACCAGAATAGCTTAGCCAGGAGTCTGGGGGTAGAGACAAGAAGGAACACGAAACAATAGCTGTACATCAAGCCACCCGCATCTCCACCCAGCCAAAACTGCATCAGTCACTCCTTCTAATGGTGGTGTTGAAGGATCACATCATTTATACATAAAGTTTTGGCAGTGTGTGTGCAAGTCAGTAGATAAAATTGCATTAAAAATGGACTCACCCAGAAAAATATTAGCCTTTTATTTACAGTTGCATCCATAAAATGTATTCCAGCTAAAATCTGTGAAGAAGCTTTCAAAAAAATCCCCCAAACTGAAGTTATTGCATCAGGCTAAATCTTAAACATCAAAACAATTAAAATGTTGACTGCAAGTAAAATGTACTGTGGCCAATAAAAATTTCTATATATAGAACTCACTTGGAAGTGGTGAGCTCTGTCTAATAAATTACAAACCCTGTGGTTTATGTATTGCATTTTCTTCTCCACTGACTTAAAATATATATAGCCCAGTGATTTCAATTAGTTTTATACTTCTTGCAAAGCTAAATTGGGCTAGAGTCTGGCTTGCCATTTATTTTTCTTTCATCCTACAGCAAACAACTCTGTTCAAAGATTGAAAAGCAATTGTACTTCATTTTATCTTTGCTACAGGGAGGAAGTGAGGAAGTTGACAGAAACTGTAGAGCTGTTGTGATACAGGGCTTCCACCTTTGAGGTTTCTTGACTTTCTTCTGAGCACTGTAGAGTAGGGAATACCAGAAACCAAGTGATGCAGTTGGTTGGAGGAAAAAAAAACAACAAACTAATCCAACTCCTCTCTTACTCAGCTGATTGCATCTCAGGGGATTGTCTTGAGGTGTTTACTCACTCATCAGTTCTGTGCTCCACAGGGTGTTTCCAGTATGCTCAATGTAAACATTTTGCTCTGTGTGTAACTGCAGAGGCTTTGTTTGGGAGACACTTGAAGGATGCTCTTCCTTATCCCCAGCAATTATCTTCTGAAATACACCAGGTTTTTTTTTTTCCTCCTTGGCTGCAGATATTTTAAAGCTTATTCCATTGCAGAGGATATCTTTCTCTCTTTAAATCCTTTATGCAAAGCCTTTTTTATGCTTGAGAAAGTTTAGTTGGATATAAAATGTGTTGGATATAAAATGTTGTTCCTGAACAACTATTTTAGCAATTCACAGCCTTTAAAAAGATAGCTGCACAGAAGGTATTCTGATTTTCTTCCCTGTTTTGGGGAGATCTTCATCCTGTTCCCATTGTTCTGCAAGGTAATTGAAGTAATTTTTTTTCTTCTGTACAGAAAAAAAATCAAAACACAGTGATGTGAGGATGGGAGAAAGTGTCATGATACAGATTTGTGTATAAAAAAATAGCATCTCCTCTTCCCATTTGATTTCAAATAGAACCACCTGCTGATGGCTCAGATTATGTCCTAAATCACTTGGCTTTTGGCACATAAAAATGCCAAGGATGTATATTTTCATCCGGCTCTGTTCTTAAAATGTTTTATTAGTGAGAATAGTTGAAAAGATTATCTTGTAACCATGCTGAATTCTAAAGATCTAGTCAAAGTCAGGTGACTTTCAGGATTACAGGGTGGTTGATATCAGCCTACAATTAGTATCACATTATTGGTTTTTTTAAATTTTGAAGCATGCTAGTGACATACTTTTTTCAAGGAGTTTCATCCTGTACTATTGAAAACCTGGGATTCATTGTGCTGTTTTTAAGAAGAAGAAAAAAAAATATATATAGCTCTGTATATTATAGAGAGTTGACAATGATAGATGTTGGTGTGGCACATGGAAAAAATATGTTTTTGGGAGCTTTTCTGAGTCACTGACTGCATCTCTGGTGAGTGACTGGCACCAGGTGCATTTCCCAAGGGAGGAGGGGGCTTGTGGTACTTTGAGCATTCACCCTTTGTCTCTCAGTTTGCAGCTAGTAATGCAGCCAGTGCTAATGCCAGCCTCCTGGGCTTTATTAGATCTAGGGATTATAGTTTGGGGTTGTTTCCTGTTACGTTAAGCACCACCTAAAAACGCTTTATGCCAAAACTATTCAGTGAAGTGTGTGGCATGTAGCATGCTCACATATGTTATGTGACGTGCAAATTCCCCTTCTGAGTGGTGGAGAGGAAGGGTGATCTTAAAAAAATGAATCCCCCACTTTCACATTTGCCTGCTGAAAGTGGAAATGTGGCAAACAATACTGCAAGTGATACTGCTGGCTCAGAATTTAGGAGGAAAGGAAGCTTCTATTCCTGGCATAAGTTTCTTTGCAGGGAAATAAAACAACTCTTGGGAAAAGTGGTGCAAATGCTGGAGCCCTGAAACTGTAGTAGGCAATTTTTTTGTGTCACCTGCTATGAGATATGTTAGCTCCAGGTCCTTATCAACTGATAGATTTCTTTGGGGGTCATAAAGAAAATGTACAGTAGCTGTTGTGGCCAGGCAGGTGTCAGCCTCTATTCCTAGGTAACCAGAGACAGGACAAGAGGAAAAAGGCTCAAGCTGCAAAAGGGGGAGGTTCAGGCTGGACATCAGAGGGATTTTTTCACAGAAAAGGCTGTTAAACATTGGAATGGATTTCCCAGGGAAGAGGTGGAGTCACCATCCCTTGAGATGCTGAAGAAACAACTGGATGTAGAACTCAGTGCCATGGTGACAAAGGTGGAGAACAGTCAAAGGTGGGACTCTGTGATCTCACAGGTCCTCTTAAACCTCAGTGGTTCTGGGATTCTCCAGGACTGATGGTGGGTGTGATGCAGTTCAAGTGTCCCTCCCTTCCTTCCTGAGAGCAGGAGCTGCTGGTGTGTCAGCCATCCATGTGCTGCCTTGGCAGATGCACAGATTGTGGCTAGGAGAGTGTTTGGGAGATATAATTGTGGCCATGGTCTCTTCTTGTGGGCACGTATGGCAGGCTGCTTTCCCAAAAGAAAGTGCTGTGTGATGCAAGTATTTGTCTTTGCCACTACAGCCTATTTTTATATTACTTTTTTATTATATTCTATTTTTACTGTACAGTTTAGTAGCAGTATTTGATGGGGAGAAGGTTAAAAGGGCTGAATCCTTTACCAAGATATCACAACTTTGGAAATGTAGACATTTCTGTGGTTTTAGGTATAGGGTTAACACATCATAGTTCTTACTCCTTGTAAGAGTTTCTAGGGTAAGGAGCAAGAATAACAAGCTCTGGCTCAATTTTGGCATTCTTGTTTTCTAAATAACCTAAGGATTTACAAAGCTACAGTGACAGGTGAGGTGGAGCATCTTTGCTAATCAATGTAACTTCAACACAGGCTTTTTTCAGCATGAAGGATTTCACGAAGGGATGAACAGTTTTGTATTCAAGCAGGAAAGATATAACAGAATTGTAAAAAAAACCAAAACTGTTCCAGGTCACATCAGTATTTTTTGAGCTCACAATCCCAAAATCACCAATAAATTGTAGTTATGCTATAGTAATACATAGTGGTATTATATGTAATAATATATGGTAATATATAGTGCTTAAAATACATCTCATCCTGTTGTGTTAGTAAACATTTTTGGACATAGAAGTTTTCAAGGTCATCTGTGGGTAATCATGAACAATTATTATAACCATTCTCAATTGTGTATGTTTGATAGCAAATGAAATACAGGAATTAATTAGAAATTATGTTTATTTTACTGCATAGTGAAGTAAGAATATGAAATGGATATAATGATATAATCTAACAGTTTCCTGGAAATTATCAGGAATTATTTTGCCTTCTGCTTTCACAATTAAATTCATGGGGTTTTTTGGAGAGAGGGATGCTTTATTTCTCTCAAAAAGTATATATCTGTATTTGTCTATTGTGGTAGGAGTTATAGGAGTATAATTGAAATCTCCAGTAATTTTTTGCATAATTTGCTAGGATACAAGTTATGGGAATCCTGGGAAGCAGAGGCTTAATATGCATCATTAGACATCACTCTTTTTCTTTGTGAAGGTGAAGGTTTGCCAGGGATTTTTCAGTATATCAATAATAGATAACTTTTGCTTGCTGTTACAGGAATAAAATTTTTAATCATTATATTATTGGTTACACTCTACCAAACAATGACAACAGAAGAAGAGACAAGTAGATTCCTCCAACAGATATGAATATTGTGGCTTGAAGCAACACAAATATCAGTTTTATCTAATCCAGGGAAGTGGTGTACCTTTGCAAACAACTTCAGGGTGTCATGTAATGCTTCTTAGAGATGGACTTGTATACCTGAGGTGCTTGTGCAAATGATTTGACAATGAGCTTGCAATGTTTTTACCCAATGCAGGATTCTATTTTAATCTGAAGCATTTTATTGCTGCAGAAGGTGAACAAACCTGTGCACAAAGATCCAGAACAGGCAATGAGATTTACTCCATTCTGCCTTGCATAGAACTGCCCTTCAAACTATTTCCTTTCATGAGGGGATACAATGCTGTAATGTACACATCCTGGAAAGTACATTTGATTCGTATTTGTTTTATAATCACAAGCCTTTGATACTTCACTGTAAGGCTGAAGTCTGCTATTCTCATCAAATCACAGAATTATAGAATACTTCAAGATGGAGGGGACTTTTAAAGGTCATCTAGTCCAACCCTTCTGGAATGAGCATGGACATCTTCAACTAGATCAGGTTGCTCAGAGCCCTGTCCAGCTTGGCCTTGAGCATTGCCAGGAATGGGGCATCTACCACTTCTCCAGGAGCTTGTTCCTGTGTTTCACCACCCTCACAGTAAACTGTCCTTTTGAAATAAATCTCCCCTCTTTCGGTTTAAAGCCTTTACCACTTGTCCTGTTCCTGTATGCCCTTGCCAGAAGTCCTTCTCCAGCTTCCTTGTAGGCTGCCTTCAGGTACTGGAAGGCTGAAAGCAGTAGCTGTTGTATTTTGTCCTTTTGTTGAGTACATGAGAATGATGACTATCCCTTGCAGGGTCTAAGGTCCCAGAATTCCTGAAAATGGGGATAAACCTTGGGAGTATCCCCCGGGAATAACCAGGCACTACTGATATTTTGCTTTCACAAGTCACTTAGCCTACTCCCACATTCCATCTATAACACATATTTTTTAGCCATATGTTGATCTTCTTTTTTTTAAAAAAAAGCAGCTAGAGAAAGACTAGGGTCTGCAGTTATTTCTGTTAGAAGGGAACATGTGACAAGATGTGTGTTGGATGCCAGCATTTCACTTTTAAGGAGATACAAATCTGATGGAGCCATCTTTGAATGGAGGAGGGGATGCATGGAAGGGTAGTTTTCTGGCTTGGAGCCCTCTTGTTTTTTAAATAAAATGTCCTCAGAGTTCTGCCCTCTCCCTGATCACTTACTGGTGATTCTAGCTTAGCCTGAAGCCTCCCCAGCCACCTGAGTGTGGTGCCAGCTCCAGGAGCAGCAGTGCTTTTAGCTGGCACAGGCACACCCTTTCCCCTCCAACCTGTCTGAATTCCTTAGCAGCCTTCCAGACACTTCTGTCTGAAATTCTTTCCTAATTTATTTCATGTGGTTATTTTGCCTAATTGTCAGCTTTTTTTTTTCCCTGAAATTTTCCCCAGCCTATTTATAGAAATATTTTAACGCTGTAAATTTTTATATTGCCATTTTACTTCCAGGGACAGGAAGATGTGTTATACTATTTGTCTACACAAATTAGTTCAGGGTTTTTTGTTGTCCTGAGTTTCCAACATTGAAATCTCCTATAAAAAGAAAAAAGCATTTCCTGTGTGCCACAAATCTAGAAGACCAGCAATCCACGTTCTTTCCCTGCTATTTATTATTTAATACTTTTGTATTTTGCCTCTGCACTTTAGATGTAACTGCTTTCTGTGTAGTTATCCCAGCTTGGTGGTTTATTCCTTTTAGCAGAGTTCATGCATGCCCTGGATTTTCTCATTGTCTGCTCTCAGACATTCTCTGTCTGAGCCAGGCACTGACAGGGGCACGCTTGGCTCCAGTGAAACTTCACCTGCTGGTGGCATCCTGCAGTATTGTCTCTGGTGTTCACAGCATGGATTTTTATGCAACTTTTTCAAATTTAGGTTTAGCAGACCCTGTCCTTGTGCTCACCAACTCAAAGACACTTCACTTTCTTTCCCAGCTATGTTAAACTCCTTTAAAGGTGAATGAGGGTTTCAGGCTTCTACCTCCAAATACAGATTGTTTTCTCTGCATGACCTTTTTGGCATTTGAGGTTTACCAGATATTTCTAATAATCTTTCTTCTTGATAAAGCTTTGTAATTTCTCTCAATTTTTCTACTGTTCATCAGCAGTTCTCAATTATTAGCTTGCATTTTAATTATTTATATTTATGGCCAGATGATATAATTATCATCTGATATATAAGCCAGAGACTTCAACAGCCAGTGACTTTTCACAAAATATCAAAGAAGAAATCCAAGTCATGAGAGTTTGAAAGTGGAGAGTAATGTCCATGAAGCTGTAGTGAGTGAAGGCATTCTTTTAATGCTAGACAAATAAATTCGAAACAAGAGTAAGAGCTTTTATTTTCCAAACTGATTTGTGTGATTATCTTATAATAAAATTGTAGCAAACATTAAAAGTCTATCTGAAACTTGGTGAAATACAATAATATGTTTATGTAGTGAAAATAAAAATAGCTTTAAATAGTAGAGTGTTTCCTCTAAATGGTAATAGCAAAGTGTCTTCATATACTAAATGTTTTTTAAATGCAATGTTTTCCTTTCTGTCTGCTAAGCAGATTTTGATAATTTCAAATCATTTGCTCTGTTCTCCACCTACTTAAATTTTCAGTGGTTTTCTATGTGACACTTTTTTCAAAAAGGATTTGGAAGTCCAAATAAATTATGTCAACTGGTTTTCTTTTATCCATTTTACCCATTATTATGCTTGTAGAGTCTGACCCACTTTGAGAAGTTTATCAGATGGGAAAGAATTACATAGCAGTATAAGACAGACCAAGCTACTGTCTAAATGTATCTTCAAGCACCATAATGGAAAGTGGGACTCTTCAGATCACTGTAAATTAAATTGATTAATAATACATCATGATAAAATGAATTTTTCATGGTTTGGGAGCTAATGTCCTCAATTATTCAGCAATGCAAAATGTAGGAAACTTGCATATAAACAGCATGCAAGAGCTGATCCATGAAATCTTTATTTAGAATACAAAGAATTGGTTTTTTTATTATGCTACAACAATTTTACTAAAAATATCTTTTGCTTTTGGTGGTAAAACTTAAGTCAGAAATTAAACTGGCCTTATATAGACAGTGGAAGTATCCTGTCTACTGCAGCAACAGCACACACACTTTAATCATTGTATATTCAAAATATTCCCATTTTTTTTACTTATTCAATGCTATGATATAATTTTTTCTTCCCCACACAGTTAATGTTGCAGTTTCTGGAATGCATTTGCAATGCTCGTATAGGAAGTTCTATTGTCTATTGAAAATGTCTTTGTTAGAGAAATTTTTAGACCATTCAATTTATAAACATTGGTGTTGTTGATGTGTGTTTTACCTGGGCCCTGATTCCAAGTCATAATCCTGCATGCTTAAAACTTTAAGTGTTTTAGTGTAACTGAATTTTGAGAATTCAGAAATTATATTTTAAAAAAATTATGTCCAAAATGAAAATTTTATGTTTAGAAGGCTTCTTTGTTTGGTTGTTTTTAGCACATAACTTCAATCAGGATTAATTTTTATTCACAAATATTCTGAATGTGACTATATTGGTAAACAAATTGTTCCTAGGCCATGAACTAATCTCAGCAGTACCCACATAATTTTGTAGTATCCCACCATGAAATATTAGCAGTGTAAGCTTCTGTATTGTCCTTTTGGACATTGTTTATTGTCACTTTTCATGGCTGAACACGTGTAAGGGCACTAATAATGCTGAGTAACGTCTGAGTGCCCCAAAATATTCAGTATTTCTCAGAACTTAGCCTGTAGAAAGGAGAAATGAACAACACTTCTGTCTTTGTCTAAACCCTCTTTATATAACTCATGACCAATTCCCTATTGGGTATTTTTTAGAGAATAAATACCATGATCATCTCCTTTGTGGAGTAAATTTAAACTTTGGTGGAAGGATTAAAATGTAGATTGATTGCAAGGTTCCACCTCTGCTGCCTGGTATCACTTTAAGTGACTCAAGATTAGGTCCTCCACATATGGTAGCAATGGTGGCTAACTTCTCCAAATTATTCTCTATTCAAACCTTGCATGAAGTGGAGATCTTAATTCTCCTTCTCCACATTGCTAAATAAATTATGTGGCTGATATTGCAGGCGTAGTAACATATCCCTCAATATATCCCTAATCCTGGACACACATTCTCTATGGCAATATCTTTGATGCATCAATGAAAAATTCAGTTAAAGTCTGCCAAGCTGCTCACACAGAGGTGACCTGGCATGCAGTACTTTAAAATAATAGATAAATAAAAAATAGAATAGAATAGAAAAATAAAATAAAATATTCATTGAGGGAATTGAAACAGAGGTGTTCTCTACAGGAGTACTCAACATAAAAAAAAAAAAATAAATCCAGATAATTCTCTATTTTTCCTTCTCCATTAAATCTCTGCTCTCAAACTCATTAAGATGTTTGCTGTGCACCAGTGAGGTGTTTTGCTTATGTTTCCAGACACAGATCACAGTAATTATCTAGAGGGTTTTGGTACATTTGGTTGCTTTTTTCCCTCCAAGAGTGATAGAATTTTTTAGGATAACTGGAGAAAAAAAAAATCTAGTAATTGTGCTATGTTTTTCAGCCTACAAATTCAGAAACAGATTATTAGAGTTTGAGAGAAATGTATCTTTCCCTGAAAATAGGAAGACAGAGAACCTATCCTGCGTGACCCCTATTAAATATCAAAGGTTGATGAACAAATTATTGCTAATGGCACCATCTCTACTTTAGTCAATTAGTTAATTTGCATCAAAAGAACTCTATTGCATATAAGTAACCACCATTATGAGCACAAGATTATTATGGGTTGCATTTTGGGTTTGTCATATCTTTCTATATGGTTGGAACGAATCACAGTAACTTCCAGCATTTTTCTTCTCTTCCTTACAAGAATTTTCCCCAAGAACTTGGAAAAAACCCAATATTTCCCATGAGAAATGTTTCCTGGAGAAATAAAGATGCATCCCTTTTTTAGTGGTAGTTTCCTGTGAGCTGATGTCTGGCATGGAGAGGTGGGAACTCACCTGACTCAGCCATTGGGATCTCTCTTAATGGACTTTCTGAATTGCAAAATATTTGCAGTTCATAATGAATGTAAAACAATGTAAATTTGAGGGGTGGTATTTTTGTGTTTATCTTTTTCTCAAATCTATTAACAATGATTTGCTCCTCTTTCTCAATGTATCTGTTTCAGGAACAAATTGCAGATGCATGGGTGGGTGGAGACCAGGTGTCTGGCCTGCAGTAGCCCCATTCCACACAGGATTCTGTTCAGAAACGGCCTTTAAACCACAATATTTGGGACTTAAATCCAGACACCAGGTTGTTTTCAACCTTGCTGTCATCAATCCTTCTATCATGCTTCCCCATCAAATCCTTCTCCCCTCAATATATTCCATTGCTGTACTGTTACCAAAGCTGATTCTTGAGCGCAGATTTAGAATTGAGATTGCACGAGTGAGAACTAGCCCCAGTATTCACTGATACCTATTTATCTTGGGCAATATCTTTTAGCTGTGCAACATTTGTCAAAGCTCTGTTGGCAATGTAATCTGGAGCAATCATTTCTCTTCAGTCACTGCAAATTCTGCCTGGGAAAATGTAAACCTAAAGCAGGCTTCTTGGAGAGCCGTGCCAAGCGAAAACTGAAAGACTGGGAACTGCTGAATGTCAGCAAAGGTTATGCAGCCATTTCTCATGTCACTGTGACAGGCATGCCACTTGCACGAGAGCCAGGAGCAAGGGAGAATTGCAGGATGGGGATCCAAGGGGGCACGGGAGAGACAGGAAATGGACCATTAATCACGGGCAGAATATGGGAAAGCTCCGGCCTTCAAAGTGGGGTGACCTTTAGGAAATATCTAGTTAAGCTCAATGATTAATGTTCTGTGTTCATTTCTTAATCAGTTGCATTATTTACTGTGAAAGTGGGTGAAAATAAACAAAAACATAGTTAAAAGGACGGCATTTTAAAGACAACACTGGTGTGGTTCTGTTCAGTTGCTAGTTTTTCTTTAGATTTGGCACAATTAATATCCATGCTGCAGATCTTCAGAGAACGCTTTTTGATGGTGCTGATAGGCACTGTGTACACAGCAAGATTATATTAAACTGCTCAAAGAGACACTGATACATATTTCTGCCCTATTGATTCATGATGTTTTATTGTATGAAGTGTAAAATCAGTGAACCTCAGGTTAAACATTCAGTGTGATTTGGGGTCTTTTAGTCATAGAAATCCTATTAAAGGAGAAAGAGATCATACGGCTAAACTGCTGTGAATGGCACTGAACAGTTACCTCTAGTGTCCTGTAATGATCTTAATAATGGAGAAGTCATTTGATATTCATTGTCGAGCCATTGATCATAATGGATTCATTCATTATTAATGTGGCTGTAGCACAGTGATGAAAGACCTGTTGCAAAATGAGCACAAAGATTAGTTTTGCAGAGGAAATCTTGAGGTAGCTTGAGATCAGTATTCTTACCTGCTGTGGTAGCAGTATGACTGGAGAGGAAGTTAAACGGTATCAGTGGTTGGTTGGCACTTCAAGAAGCTCAAAGACTAAGAAAAAAAATTGCTAGCAGGAGATACTGAAGCTGTATCAGGAACCTAAATTTCCTAGCCTCAAATAATACCATCATAAATTGACACAGGTTGTTACTACTCATCACTGGTTGTTCAGAATCTGCCAGCTGGAGGCAGCTAGGCCAGGAAATGTAAAAGGATTTTGGGGACAAAAAAATGACCCCTGGATCAGTTCTGCACCTGCAGTTTTCACCCACTGTCGTGCAAAGAAGCTTTCTTTTTAATCCAAATGATCATTCCTAATTGAAAGCTCTACCTATACATTCCAGCTGATTTTCCATATCCCAATCACTAATTAAACTGTTTTTCAAGTATCTTTGCTCTACTAAATCTTCATAATTGTTCTTGCTTTTCTTTATCATTTCCAATAAGCATGAAGAAATACTCAACCGTGCTACTTCTTAAGAGTAACTATTTAACCTTATTATAATCTTAACTTTATTTTAAAGTATTTCCAAAACTCTTGCAGGATATCATAAGTCAATAGCCCTTTTTGGTCGTCTCACCTTGCACTTCCCAGTTGTAAGATTGCTCCTTGCTCTGCCAGGCAACACAAAGACAGGTTTGGGTTATTGAGGTGAGTGGTTAGCCAGTCATGGGTTTAACTCCTCATGTTTTTCTGTGAAGTATCAAGAGCTTTGGAAAGGCTCTAAACAACAATTTTTGTGGTGTCGGTTAACTAGAGTAATCCTGTTATAGCTTATGTCTACCCTTTTTGTATTTTCAGGTGATTATTTACATATTTATGCTATTGGGATCAACCAGACCTTCTTAAAAGTACCTATGCAAGACTATTTTCCAATTCTGATTTGAAAATCAAGTGGGAAGTTCCTCTGAAGTCCTTTGCCCAGAAGTCCTTTAGGTGCTTTCAGAGTTACTTTTGTCTTTGTTAGTCATTGTGGTGTGTGAGAATGTTACCTGTGCCACATCTTTGACTGGTATGAGCTAGATAGAAGCTGAAACCATACACACCAGGGATTGCACTGACATTTTGTATTTGTTTCTTCCCTAAGTACCTTTGTTTTCCCCTGTATCTGTACCTACTCCTCAAGTAGGTGGGCTGTGATAACTTAAAACTGGATTTGAAACTGGCATGTAGGTGGCATTTTAAGACATAATCCTCAAGAGAAAATGTAATTTCATTTTTGATCAGAAGAAAGCAGTGTTCCTTTCTCTACTATTCTTTCTCTTCTGTCCCCCTTAAAATGTTAATCAGTCAGGATTTAAATGTTACCTCCAACCTTTGAGACTACTGAACTTCATTTTCTCAGCTCCAGCCTTTGTATTTCTGCCTGTGTTGTAAGATCACATTGCCTTCCCACGCTGCTCATCCTACTGCTAGGGTCTGTCTTCAGCCTTCGTAATTTTAGGGTATCCTGACTTGGAAGGGACCCATACGGATCAATCATCAAAGTCCAGCTCCTGGCCCTACTCAGACACCCCAAAAGCCCATCATGTGCCTAAGACAGTTGTCCAAACACTCTCTCAGGCTTCGTGCTGACCACTTCCCAGAGGAGCCTGTTCCAGTGCAGAGCCTGTTCCAGACTAATTGTGTGGTTTAACGATGCAGAACATTATTTAATTTCAAGCAGTAATGTCAATCTTCGTGTGTCAAACTTCATGTAGATGTGGTTATTCAGTAAATCAAGCAAAGTTCATAAGAAGTGGTGCCTGTTCAGCTGATCTCAAACATACCCCACAGTGGAGAGACTGTAAGGGCTTTTCAGAGACAGAACAGGTATCAGAAAATTTTGAGTGTTTTTAATTTTTCCCCCTTTTTTAAGCAGAAATACTTTTATATCAAAGCAATAAAACAAGGATGTCTAGCAAGATTTTAAGGCTGCGGACCAGTAAAGCAGTGGACTAAAGATATTTTTAAGTGCATTTCATATCTAATATATTTAAAAAATTGAAAGTTTGCTTCATACTTTGGTAAAGAGTAAACAGATGGAATAACTATCTTAATGAAAATGTACTGGGTAGGAGACAACAAAGCCATCACTTGATTTTCCCCTTATCTTTTTCAAGAGTTTGCAGCAACAGGTTATAGCCAAGCACAAATAGAATATGATTGTTTTAAAATAATGCTGAGCTCCAAAATGCCTTAAAAATCAGTGCAAACTCATTGATACCCATGTAAATTATCCCTATATATGGGTAAAATCCTAATGTATAGTGTTCAGACATAGATACCTTAAAATAATAAATATCAAAAATATTAATATAACAGCAAAGCACAACTTCTCTTTCATTCAAACAAACATTAGTATGTGAAATGTTTTAGTGGTTATCAAAATAACTGAAAGCAAAAATGTCTTTCAAGATATAACATCTATATGCATTTGAAGCAAGCTTGAAGCTAGGCTGATAATGACACGGTTCTGTAAATTTAGGAGTTGAAATAGTTGTCCAAAAGCTGCTGTTTCAACTTTCCTGGACAGAAAACATACCCATGTGTCATTTCATAAAGTTGTTCTTTTGCATGCCTGCACTTCTGCCATCTGTTACTGTGGCATTTTGCCCACTCTAGGAAGTGGTGTTTCACTTTCTGCCATGTACAAATATCAACTTTTTTTTTTTCTAGAGAAACTCTGAAAAGAATACAGCTGTTCTTTCTAGCTTTTTTCTTTCCATCCATTTCCTCTTTTCAAGCTCTCTTGTATGCTTTCATTGGAGGGATGATGGAGAGTTCAGCTCACTCTTTTTCTCATTTGCCAAGGTCCTTTCTGGGCATCCAATGTTCAGCTGCCTCTGGATGACCAAGAATTCCACTGGCTGTTCAAATGGTGTTTTTAGAGTTTAAGCAAAAGTTGGTTTATCTTTACCTGGCCATGAATGGATGAGGCACAACCACTGTCCCTGTGCTCCCTGAAAGTCAGCTGACAATCTGTCCCTGCTAATGCACCCACCAGTGTATTTAAAAAAAAAAAAAAAAACAACAACAACAAAAACAAACAAACAAACAAAAAAAAGAAAAAAACCCAAAAAAACAAAAAAACCCAAACCTAAAACAAACAAACAACAACAACAAAAAAAAAACTATGAGCTTTCTCTTGTAGAAACTCCCAGACAGATTTCTTCATCTTGGAATGACAATGAGAAATATTCATGGTGTTTTGTTTAGCTCCTAAGCCCTGCTCTTAATCTCCTGATTTGAATTTCTCATGTTGGTTAGCCTGGGAAAGCTACACAAAGCAAACTGTTTTGTTCTCAACTTAAAATATATTCCTGCATCCTCTAAGTCACTGGCCCCACATTTGGTACTAAATGACATGAGTTCATGTGAAATAATTTCCAAAGCACTCATGTGAAATTAAAAAATGCAACAGCAAGATAGCAAAATAGCTGGCAAATGGCTCACATGAGGTCTCTTTTTCAGAGTGCTGAACTTACACTTGAAAAAAGAAATGCAGAGAGGGACAGTAATTCCTCTATAGAAAAGTGACATATGCAGGAATAATTGCAGGATGTGTAGAATCACATGGGGCAGTCAAATGGAGGCTTCACGAGTGCCTGAGTGATCTGTGAGTGTAAGGGAACCTGAGAGGCCCAAGAAGGAATGGGCTCACAGGGAAATATCAGTCAGCTACAGAGAAGCTTTTGTTGTGAATTTAAATCTCAGTGGCATCATTTTCTTGTTTATCACAGAAGATCAGATTTGACTGATGACTAGTGGAGATTTCCTTGAGATCACTGACAGGTATGCTTAATTAGAGGCAAAGATTCAGTGGAAGCTGAGTGAGAAATGACTCCCTCTGTGTCAGTGAAGTTCCTTTCTTTATACCAGCTGCATTTCACAAAGGAACTGTGAGGGAAATTGCATTAAGGCACAGTGGTTGCACTGGAAGTTTCAACCTCTTAGTTTTCATGTCAATTTCCAGGTAAATATAGCAAGAATATTGTCAAACAACATGGACTGAAAAAGTGGTCTTTATTTTAAAGTATCATGGGAGTGTGTTGTAGCTTAGGCCCAGAATGCTTGCAGACCAAGGACTGGTGGAGACATGTACCAGACCAGTAAGAAGATGGATCTGGGTTTGAGACTGGCTGGAGCAAAAGTTTATGCTTGAGAAGAGCAAAAGTTTATGCTTGAGAAAAGGGGACTGCTAGCAAAGGAAGCTAAGAAGTATTCTGGGACTGTGACAATCTTGCAAGGTCTTCTCTCCCCTGCATATCCTTCCCTGCTTCTTTCATCCATGAAAGCTTCATGCCCATCCACCTGGCATCAGTCATCCTGCTACTCATGCCTGCTCTTGCCTTTTCCAGCTCCAAACTTGTTCTTTCTGTCTGTCATTCCCACACCAATTTGACAGAGGTGCAGCATTTCCACATAGGGGAATTCTTATTTGCAGTTATTAATAGAAAGTGCAGAAAGAGTAGTTGGCTCAATAACATACAACAGAAAAGCCCTTTTAAACTGGCTGGTTGCTGTATCTATTTATATTAGCTGTGAGAAAGCTCAATAATCAATATATACCTCATTAAAAGTTTGGTAGAGAAGTGCAAACACTGTACATTTATTACAGGTGCAACTGATCAACCCTTAGCATCATCACAGTACTGTATATATTTGCATTTGAAGTTGCATTATATATATTTAGATGCATGTATATTTTTGTATGTAAACACACACTTAAAAATGGTTTTGTGTTTATAAAAGGTACATAAACAATTTACAGAGGATATGATCAGCTGATGTTTTGTTGTGACCTTTTAAAATAACTGTTGGCTGCCCTTGGAACAGCTTTTGGAAGCCCATTTCACATAGAACACAATCTAAATAATTCATATTAAAGTAATATTTGGTATGTACTCATGCGTTTACACATCTGCATACACACATGTACATGTATATATTTATAAGTGCATAATTAATTCCACCTACCCTTCCAAAGAGGTTTTCCAGAACTGGGCTCCAAAATCCCAGTTAATTCCCATCTGCCTTTTGGCTGGAGAGCACATTCATCCATGGCCATTGCTTATATGAAGGCAGGAAGCAATGCTTGTGACAATGGCAAGAAAAAATTCTTCAGAGTGCAGGGACAAACTTTCTTGTGGGAAACAGGTAATGCTGATCAGTTTCCAGAGGTCATTTTTGTGGGGGTGACTGGAAGTAGCCATTCCAAACTGCCAGCCCCCTGATTTCCCCTTGTGCACAGCTGGAATGAGAACTTGACTGAGTGATGAGCAACTCTTAAAATACATCTAGTGGTCCAAACATATTGTAGTGTTTCTCATATGCTTGCACAGCATGTGGTGGCAGGCATGAAATACTATCAGTGGTTTGTTCTTCCTCCTCTGACTATATTTCATTTATATGGGAAAAAACCCTCAAGCAACCTGGCAACATTGAGATCAAAAAAAGACCTTCATGAGATTCACATGCTTCTCTCATTATCATTTATGTTCCATCCACTGGGGTCACCAGCATTTAAAATTTAATTCTTACTTCCTTGTCAATGAAATGTTACACTGGTGAGTGTTATGTGAGTAACAATAATGGTAATAAAGTGATTAAGTTCATGTACTGAGAAGACCATGAATAGAAAAGTGACAACCTGAGATGGGACAACTAGATAGGAGGGAAATTAGGTGGACTGTGATAAGACTATCAGCCTACCACTACTGCAGCTAAGGAAAATGAAAGACCAGATTCACAAAGCAGGTGAAAGCTTATAGATATGTCAGATGTGTTCTTTGAATAGTTACTGTGTGAAAAAAAAAAAAGGAATTTCCTAAATATAATTTATAATATTTTTTTAAAAATTAAGTTTAGATGACAATAGTTTTTGGTACAACCTATTTTAATTGTTCAGGGATGATCATAATATATATTTCTTTTTTTCAGAAGTTTTTATCATTTTAAGGTACAGAGGAAGTATAAAGTTGTCCTCATCCAAGCGAGGGTGACTACATGAGTCTGCTTTTTTTTTGTCTTGGAAACAGTAAACAAATCTCTGAGCTAGTTAAGGCCTATAATTTTGTTTCTGCTGCAAGTTTTCATACTGTTGTATGAGATGGAAGTACCTGGCCTTCCACATTCTGCTTCCAGTTGCAATGGTGCTATGATATATCAATATAACTCTGAAAACCAAAAGAAAACTATTCCTAGAAATGTTTAGCAAGGCATTATTGAGTAACTTCTTAGAGTAGTTTTTCTGACACAGTTAAAAAAAATCAGATACTTTTAAAGTACATGTATTTTTCTAAGAAAGTTTTAGAGATTGCATTTTTTCAGACTTATTTTCAATTTATGGATATGATGTGAAGAGATGAAAATCAGTTGACATATGACATATTTATGGGTTTCTTTTGGAAGGGAATTTGTACTACTGTTACTTGCTAAATGTGGTTTTGTAAAATCAAGACAGATCATTACTAAGAATCTTTTCAATGTGCTCTTTTGAGGTATATCTCTATAATTGATTTTACATAATTTGGATATTTGTAATGTCCAAAAGAACAGTAAACAAGAGTGCATTACTGGTGTGTGTTGTACACTGATACCTGGTAGGCTTTAGAGAGTGAACACAAAAATTTTTATATTTGAATAGTCAGGAATACTGCCCAAAGTACTCGCTAAAATATCTAAATTAGATCATTCTTCTAAAATCCAGTGTATTCTTCCACACAGAGTCATTCCCTCTTTCATTAACCTAACATTAATGATTTCATTAAGCCCAGAATGTTGGAACATTACAGAAGACAATTAACATAAGAAGACATTTTCTAAAGATTATTTGGATAGAAAATCCAAAGATCTGCCCAAAGAAGGGTTGTTATCTGTTGCTTGAAAAAAAAAAAGTGTTATTAGTGTAGAATCTCACTACAACTAAAAATGTTCCAGTCACTATTTCAGTGATAAAAACTAACCAATTTAATTTCATTTGGCTTAAATATGTCAGGCAGTCTGCATTCTGTAAGACTTTCCTGGATTTTGATGTGGAGAGGTCTGTTCCTTGAGGGTATAAAGGGTACCTTCATTTGCTGATCTAAGGGGCCATTTTATTGATTTGAAGAAAACCTAGGACCAGTGGGAAATTTTCCACCAGCAGGCATGGTGAGGCATCATTTTCATCAGAAGCCTTGCCTGAAGAATGAGGACCTGCCCTCTCTTCCCAGAAGCGTGTGGAAAAATGTGTTGGGAAGGGTATGTCTCCTTCTCAATTTCGTCTGAGTGGCTCATGGTCCTCCTTAAAACAAGATTTGGTTTAGATAATATAAACTAATGTTTCTGGATATATTCTTTTAAATAGATAATTGTATCCTTAAACACAAGTATTTTCAGGATTATTATTGACAGCATCCTTTCTGAGTACTTAAGTGGCAATAAACCCTGAATTTTTATGTACTAGGAATAACCATTTAAAAATTATTCCACCTTGTTTTGGTAGACCACATTTGACCTCAGACAGTTTATCTGTAAAATGCTGCTAAAACTTTTTAGTTAAGGGAGTAGAACCATAAGATTAAAACAAAAGAAGACTGGCTCACTTTCAGCAGCAACAATTTGTTTCTTTTATTAACAGGAAATATTTTCAAAGTTCCACTGTTCCAGGTTTCAGAGTCAACAAAAAATGTAAAGAGGTTTCACTTGGACCTTGAGTGTTGCAAATCTTTTGCTGTTAGGATTTCATGTGTTCAAGCCTAGATGTCAGCAGTTATTAAAGTGTCTGTCAACTTAAGTACCTGAACATTTTAAAGGTTACTGTGTCCATACATAATTCTGATGCATTTTCTTTCCCCTCTTGGACAATATTAAGAGCGCATTATAGCATAAGAAGTTCAAATACTATACTTTTTCAAACCATATGTGACATAACTTACATGATACACCTGTTTGTGGGTTTTACTCAAATGGTAACACAATTGTGAGTTAATCCATGATAAAGGCATAGATGAGGACTGCAAGTGTTTTTACCTTTAATCTACTCCTCTACCACCAATTCACTGAAATAAAACTGAGCCTCACACTGTTTGAATGGTAACTGCTGGAAAATGTCTGAGCCTTCGGAATATCAAAAATAACTTTTGCTTGCATTTTTACTGAAGGGGTTTATTTATAATTTTGTAATAATGTATGTCTTAAATTTACAGTATCTACATAGGAACAATTTACAAGCCATGATAAAGCTGCAAGACACGAGTATCACTGTCCCCTAGGCCTTGTGGGGGGAAGAGGATGATCCTTTCACTTGATGTTTGTTGGTTTTTTTATTTCAGAAGTGCATCACAATCTTTATTGTTTCTTTTTCATTTTGTTCTCATTCTCATCTGAAAGGCAGTTTTTCAAGATACCAGATATCCATATCAGCAATGGCAATTAACTAGAAAAACAGATTCCTCTGTTCACATACCTGAACTGGATGATCCAAAAGAAAAAGTTGGGTAAAGATGGAATTCTATGGACATTTATTTTGATCTGAATTCTGAATTTACCTTTTTTTCAGTAAACCACTGTTGATTAGATTGATATGAGTGTAAATTTAATTATATTAAGAACATATATAATTAAAAATCATAGTCAAGCTAATAATCTGTAATTAATCTCTCAATAGTACACTGAGAATTCACACAAGATAATTCTGACACTGAATAGCTGTAGACTTATGAAGATCACTTATTAGACTTTAGGCACTCACTGCATACCAAAACTTGAATATTTTAACTATTTGTATGTTCTGAGAGAATCACTACTGATTTTTTCCCCATCTTCTTTATGTCCCAAATGATGTTACTTTTTTGTTCCTGTGGAAATTTTGGGGCTTAAGGCTGTTGTATACAACCATAAATAAATAAGAATCTTTGTAAAGGTAAGGGGAAATACTGTGATGAGGGGTAATGTTCTTTGTAGAATAAAAAAGGCAAGCTGAAAGCAGTCTGAAGGGAATAACTGGTAGAAGTCAGCATGCTTCACTGCAAGTGAAGGCTGGAGCTCTGTAGGACGTGGGTTGTGACAGCCAGGTCAGACCCAAACACTGCAATACTCATGGCCCTGGCCCTGACTCTCAATGCTCTCAGTAAGGGCAATATTATAAATAATTTATTATTCAATATAAGGTACAAATGTAGATGCTGTCCTATGAACATCCATGAGGGATAAGCTTGAGCTAACATAGCTTCTAAATATTCTTTGGTTGTAGACCTAGAAAGGTAGAGAGAGATTTTTATGAGTGCACTTAGTGACAGGACAAGGGGGAATGGATTCAAAAGGAAAGAGAGTAGGTTTAGATTAGATATTAGGAAAAAAAAAATTCTTTTCTCTGAGGGTGGTGAGGCCCTGGCTCAGGTTGCCCAGAGAAACTGTGGATGTCCCATCCCTGGAAGTGTCCAAGGCCAGGTTGGATGGGGCTCTGAGCAAACTGGTCTAGTGCAAGGTGTCCCCTGCCTGTGGCAGGGGGTTGGAATGAGGTGATTTTTCAGGTCCCTTCCAGCCCAAACCATTTTATTATTCTGTGACCCGTTTGTAGAGTTTAGTGATGCTACTGACACTTCATAGTCCAGATGCTGTCATGACTCTTTGCTTTTCATCTCCCCAAAGAACACCCACCCTAAGTTAGCTGAAACCTCCCTGCCCTGAAAGACAATGACACTCCATGTGCACACTTTCTTTACAGAGATCAGCTGAACTATAGCTGTGTCCAGCTGCATAGAAAAATGATCATTAAAACCTGGGGAAATTGCACATTTCCAATGAATAGGGTACATTGTTTTATATTATTTCAGACCCATGTTTTCCTCCGTAGACTTCACACTGAATATCAATTCAGGACAGAGTACTCAATGTGTTGGGTCAATGCTAAACATTACTCAATGCTAAACATTTTCTCAATCTCCCTGGTAAACACCAGCCCACATTTATGGGGTGCCAGACAGTGTCCATGGTAAGAGCAGGAGAATGTGGGCACAGAATCTGCATGCTTTAGTGTGGCAGATAAAACTGAAAGCATGCAAGCTGCCCATGCCTGACAGAAATGCAAACTCCTATGAAAACAAAATCAAATATTGTCATTAATGTGGGGAGGGTAAAAAAAGCTACATCTCTTAGAACTGGGTGTTTGCGAGTATTGCTTTAATTGCTCTCATAAGGCTTTTCAGTCTTACATTAAGGAGCATAAACACATCTATCCAAAACTGTTAGCAATTCCCTGTAATTTCTGAGACACTTCAGGCAAATGAGTTCTAAGTACTTGTTTCTATAGCATACACACAAATGGGATTATACCTAACACTAATTTTCCTTTAGTTATCTTGGGTACACTATGTATTTTGAAAGACCTGCCAACAGTGCATTGGTATTTATGGTTTTGTATTCACAAATAGAATAAAATTGTTCTTATTTCCTAGTGCTTTAAGTGCTGTTAAGTGTCTTTTTAGCACTGGTTTTCAAGTATATTCCAAGATACCATTAAACTAAAGAACATTCAAGGAATATGGGTAAACATAAAGCTTAAGTAACCCATTACGTTCCTAATGAATGTCAAAACTCTCTCTTGATTTTAAAAGCTCTAAAATGGGCTGATGATTTATCTTAAGGAGAAACATAAAAATTTGCTAACCCCTTTAAATCAGGTTCCACTTTAACATTATTTGTAAATGTAATTCTCTATGACAATCAGAGAGGACAAAGCTATCTGAGTTATTAATTCCTCAGGTATTTCATTTAGCAGTTTCTTTCTATCCCTGAAGTATGGAAGAAAGGACTTATTCAAAACACGAAAGGCAATGCATTTAAAAGTTTAATAAAACTTTTTATTTGAAGTATATACAAAGCAAATTTAAAACTTAGGCATTATTGATTGCTCAGATATTAATTTATATCACAGTAGACTGTAAGCAAACTGATAATTTTAACATATTGCTTAAAAAGGCCTTCAGAACAAGGGGTGATCTTGGATGTTTTTATGGAGGAGCAAATAATTAATTTGGAGAGTTGCAGATACCTGTGGAGCACTGAGAAAGCTGTTTCTGTCCTTCAAGTCTACTGATCAAACATCTTTTTCCAGGAGAGACTGAAACCCCAGAAAATGTATAGAAATTAGATTTTCATCCTTCATGGATTAAATCAAACCCCATGATAGTCAGTTATAACAAGCAGATGTCTCTGGATTTTCACATCCAGTGTCCTGCATCTCTAGTATTTTGAAATTCCCTGTTTTGCTTTGATTTCAGGCTCCTTTTTTCTTGTTTTTTCCTTGTCTGGCTTTCCCTTCCACCTGCCTCACTGGAGGGACACTCTCGAGCTCTCTCATTCTGACCCCATTTCCACATTCCTTGATTATTCTCAAAAGTCCAGCCTAGTTAAAGGGCTAAAAAAAAAGGCCAAACTAATTAATACCTAAATTGGACTCTTTTTCATATACACCATACAAAAACTTACAAAATCAAAACCCAAAAAACCCAAAGACTCCAGAAAAGAAAACCCAACCAAGCAACAAAACAACAACCCACAATCCTTTCTTTTCCTTTAATGAAGCTGCTACGGTTTAAAGCCACATTGCCATCTGCCTGGGACTGAATTTGTGAAATTTCTGTAGAAGTTATTCCATGCTTCACAGGTCAGGCATTGTTTCAGTGACACGAATCTTGGGCATGTAAGCAAATCTGATACCTTAAGCAAGAGCAGCAAAGCGGTATTATAAATATATATATATATATATATATATATATTAGTTTTCAAAATTAGAGTTTGCCTCTATTCTTTTTCTATAGACTTTCTGTGCGATGTTTTTTTCCTTGCAATCCTACTGGGATGAATTTGAGATACCACAGACTCTTACCAAGTTGTTGTGGTTGCTTGCTTCTGGCCCTTGGGAGGCCCTCAGTGGAAGACACAGGGAATTCTTTCCTTCTACACATCATCAGTGGACAGAAGACCACTGGTAGCCATAGTTCTTGGGAAGGATTTCTAAGATGGGAGTACATTACAAACACATTGTTAATTACTGATATATTGATGGTGTAACATATCAACCAAGGCAGTGCTCAGTTTCTATTCTGTTTCCAGGTAGAAGGCACACAAAATAAAAAGAAGCTTTCAGAATATTAGCACCTGTTCTTTTGGTACCATAAATAAGAATTTACAGTTATGAGACAGAGAAATTACACCATCATATGGATTGGAAACTGGAACAGAAATCCAATAAAATACCATGTCTTTCCTGCTGTTTGATAAATTAGAAGTTTGCATTTCCACACATGAATGTAATCTGCCAAGTGAAATTACTTTACCTGCTGTCAGATATTTTGCTTATCTGTAAATACGGAGTTTTTCCATATATAACTTGCTAAATCTGCCTTCTCTCAAGCTACTGAATATGTTTATTTTAGGCCAATACTTGCAGTGAAAGCACATTATCTGGCTCAACTCAAATTTTGGTAACTACTTTCTGAGGAAAATATATGATATAGTAGCTCATATTGATTGTAAACAACTCTAAAATATAGTTAAGCCTATTTTTTCTTAAGAAAGTAATTTTACTAAGAGTAAAATTGTCTAATATTTTTCCAGCTTATGGATTTTTATATGTTGGTTCCTTGGTAGCTCACTTGTTCTCATGGCAATAGGCATGATATTCTTAATTATTTCTGCAGATCCCTAAATCAAAAGTCCCCAAGGAATGAAAACCACAGCATCCTATTTAGCCATGTACCTATTACTAATTTGTTGGTGTTTTTAATCACTTTCTTTAGAGGTAAGGGTGTTTGATGCGATGACTGCTGTAGGTTTGGATCTGCACATGAATCCTTTTTCAAACTGGCAGATTTCCCTCCTCAAGCCAGGAGAACAGACAGGTGCCTTGTTAGTGAACTCCTCCTTACAGATTTATCATCACAGAAATGACTTGTTCTGGAAATAGCATTTAAAAAAAATTGAATGTCTGAATTACTTGTACACTAGGCTCTGTATCGGTTGTGAATCTTGCTTCTCTTTGCTTTTTTTTTTTTTTTTTTTTTTTAAGGACACTACTTAGCTTTCCTAGTCACTGTTTTCTGGCATAGAGTTTTTTACGGCCTGAGGATATATCACAAGCTCGTGGGGTGTAAGAGTAATATCACATGTTTGAATAAATCCAAAAAAGGATGCCTACTTGAGCTTTAATTAGAAATATCTTCTTCAGGGCACAGATTAAAAATATTCTGGAGTGAACAGGTTGTGTTTTGTGCAGTGTGCACATGTGTTTGGGTGCGTAAGGGAAACCCTACCTGCATTTTACATCAGTATCAGTACCCTTTAAAGAAGAACCAAAACCTCTAGGAACTTGTTAAACACAGAACAAATAGCATACCTTACATATCCTTCTACAAAGGTACTCTTAACAATAGCTGCTTTTATCCCTATGAATACTACTTCTTCAACCTCCAAAAAACTATCACTTCTCTTTATTTATATTTATTTAGCATATCAGGTGGTAGCTCCAAATTATACAAGCAGCAATTCAGTGTTTGTACTAAAATGTGTATGTTTGGGATCTATTTGCTGTAGATCAAACTCTTTTTTAAAAAAATATAAGTATTCTAGATCAAATATTTAAAATTTGTTTTGTGTTTTTTAATAAAAACTGAAGTACGTCTCAGCCAAAATCTTACAGGGAGCTTCAGAGTTTGACTAATCCTGAATAACAACACACAGAACCACAGAATGTTAAGGAGCTGGAATGTATCTTAATGGTCATCCAGTCCCAAACCCCCTGCCATGGGCAGGGACATTTCCCTGGTTTTAAGAATTTCCCCATTTTTGTGTCAACATGAAAATGAACATACGGAATCTCTCATGATGCACGTGGTTATTGTTGAATATTATTGAATTAAGTTGGCACCTGTATGAAATAGCTGAGCTGCCAACGTCACAGATTGCAGCTGTGTCATGTCCCTTTTGGATAGGTCTACCTTCTTTTCATATTTTTCTCCAGCAAAACATACTTTTTTTTTAGTTTTTAAAACCTTTAGGGCACAGTGTGAAACCACTTACTTGTGAGGTGAAAGGGCTTTTTTAATGGATAGCAAAAGCTCACAGTATGAGCATGGTGCTGGTCTGCCTTGTGAGTCATAAAAAAGTAAGGAACTGTAAATGATGCATAACTTTTTAATGAGTAAATCCTAAGAAAAAAGACTTCTAATATTTGACAAGGGAGGCCAAATTTCACTTTATATCCTTTATGAAATTTATTTTATAGCTTTTGTTTTTGGTTTAACAATTAAAGATGCCTCATAATTGGTAATAAAGATGACATCATAAAGATATCTCATAATAAGATAACTGCAAAATGCAGTTATCTTATTAGTTTAATTGTGTATTTAGTCCATTCCAATGCTGTGCAGAATAAAACATTGAACATCCCCCCTAAAGAATGTTTATTGTAGCAGTATTTCCAAAGAGATGTAACAGAGCAAGCTAGAAAGCCTGAAATGAGACCACAGGCCTCATTCTAGTGATTTTTCTAATTTAGTGCCATGTGCAATGTGCTCTTTTAAGGCAACATTATGAGCCAATTCCTACCAAGAAAATTGGAGACCTTTAATTCAGATGCTACATTTAAGAAAAATATATTTTGAGTTCATAACAAATACTTCTCTCATCTAAAAAAAGTCTTCCAGACTGCCTGCTACAGAGGAGAAATACTATAATTGCAACTTTGAAAAATTCATATTTCTGATATCTACACAGTTGTTCAGTAAATATTACTGAAAATGTTGTTTATTTTGAGAAGTTTGTGTGTGACCACTCTCTAGGAGCATGCATTACTCAAGATGATAAATCCATATGCATTTAGCTAAAGGCCGTGGTACTAGGATATAGAAAGCAGATTTTGTGTTTCAAAAACAAAATATAGGAAAAATGGAACATGAATATAAAACCATTTTGTATGCTTACCACCCTAGCTGTCTTGAAAAGAAATTGTTCAATGTAACATCTGAGCAGTTGTAAAAATATAAAATAATGTGGTTTTTAAATGAATAGGATAATTTTATTTCAGTATCCTTAGAAAACGGACAAGTAATGTGTTTTTCTCTCAGTTATGGATTCACCTGTAATATTACTAGAAAAGATGGACACAGCTTGAAACACAAGATGTTGTCTTGGACTTGGGAATATGGATTAATGGATGACTGCTATAGAAGAGGTGGGGTGTGGAAGTGGGGATTGTATCAGCAGTAATGATCATTACATTTGGAATTGGAAACCTAGTGTTCATCACTGCCTCACTGCTTCTTCCTTTGATTTCATCATCCTCAGATATCCAAGAGAATGAAGTGCAGAGCTTTGTTTTCAGTGATGGGCTGGGAAATACTACTGGGAAGTGTACTGTGCTTTGTGCTGGATGACTTCTGCAGCTCATGCATCATCCTTTGCAAAGGAAACATTAATGTATCTGTATAAATTAACCAAGTGGACTCCTCTGTGCATCATAATTCCTTATATTTGGGGAGAAAAAGGAATTGTGAAAGGACTTGCATCATGTTTTTCAAGCATAATGCATGTGCTTTCTATTTTGCTGTGTGCATACAGCAGGCTACCTCTCTGGCAGGTTTTTTAGGTTGTATCCCCTTTTAAATAAAGTATTCTGGAAATTAAAAATTTTCAGTTTCCATTTATGGGGAGGAAAGAGGTTGCTGATAATTAATAAATAATTTCTTCAGATGAAACATCTTATACACAATTAAGAAAACTTAAAATGTTAACTGGTTGATATAAAAACCTTTGAATGTATTCACAGATTCCAAAATTTTGTGTCTGCTTAAGGTGGGAATTCATTTGTGTGAATTTAAAACAACTATTTAGAAATCATTGATTTTAAAATAATTATCCTGACTGGTTTTTAATTAATTACCTTAAGTGGTGCAAGCAATCCAAGGAAGATTTATGGCGTGTGTAGCAGATGGCATCTGTTTTCTTTGTGTGCAGGATATGGTGGCTGCTCTCCATTAAGGGTGGCTGGCTGCAGAGCCTGGAGGGAAACAGGTTGCTTTACTGGTCCTGGCTGGTCTGTGCCACGTCAGGTGAATCAGGTGCAGGGAAAGGGATTTCCCCTCTGTCCTGGGAGTCTCAAGGTATACAGGAAGAGTATTGGTGCATTTCAGGTGATGTTATATTGCTCCATTATTTAGCTGAGTTTCTAAGTGTGCCTTTTTAAATATTTAGGGAGGGAAAAAAAAAAAAAAAGGTAGGAATGTTCCAGCAACGCTTTTAATGAAGGTAAAAGTACAAGAATATGCAGTGTTACTGTAACATATGTTGTTATATACTGCCATTTGACTGGAAACTTTAGGTCCCCTTTCTGGAAAAACTTCCAAGTGGCTCTGAAATATTGGTTTTCCCTCATGTAAAGACTTCTTAATCCCTGAAGTGTCTTTTTTGCTCTTATTAATCCACTACCTTCCCCTCTAATGGCCAACACTGGCTGCTTGGGCTGAAGGAAGGAATCCTGCTGCATCCTGCTCCTCCTGCTGCCTTTTTGCTTTATTTCTGTTTTTCCAAGAGCTTGTGGGCAGCATCCAAGTTCAAATGTCTTAGCACTACAGCTTGTTATCAAAAAGTTATTGATAATCTGTAAGATCACAGCAGTGTGACTGGTGGCAGAGCTAATGGGATTCCTTTGAAAGGCAAAGGTTCAAAGAGCCTTCAGACAGACACATTTTGGCCAAGATGTGGCAACGCTTGACAACAGCAAACGCCCGCCTGAGGAGCGCAAACATGAGAAAGGAGAGGAAATTTCATGTCAGAGGCACTAGTTAATGGTAATAATGACATGAGATTAAGCAATTATAACTCCTGCTTGAATCTTAATGAGTACTTTTGGGTAATTAGATTTGGTGACTTGCAGAGCTGTCCCTGAAGGGGAGTGTGGATGGTGCTGCCAGGTATCACCTGAAATTTGGTGGTGCTGTTGGAAGCCCTTTGCTGGCTGGGAGCTGGACAGGATGCCCCACTTCCTGCTCTCTAGCACTGACAGCCTGTTCTTCCGTGGCATTTGAAGATAAAAACCTCAGCCCGCGTAATTTAACAAGCAAATATGATAAAAAAATCTGGCATGTTGTGTGTGCAGAGGAGGAAAAAGGAGACAATTTCAAACTTCAGCTTTGTGCCTTTGTAAATCCCTTGAGATTTATTTGTGTTTTTGTGCATATAGTGGATGTGTGAAGTACGTTGTGCCAGTGGTTATTGGTCTGATGGACAACTGACATTATTGTTCTTTATGCACTTTATGGGTGAGGCTGCCAGACAGGCTTTACTAATCCAAAAAATTTTACAAAGCTTTTCTTGGAATAGTCACTGTACAAATTTTATAGATCTTTTCATGGTACAAGGCACTAGACTTGTAGCCATCAATAGCTACAACTACAAAAATCCCCAAAACCAACCAAATTTCTGCTTTCTTACAGTTCCCCATTCCTATGTCACAGGCCTTCATGAAGGTGTGATTCAGCATTATGTTGCTGCATTCCACAGCATCATAATTAACTAAATAAATGATTAAAAATTAATAACTAATAATTAATTAGCTAAAGTTCCAGAGTGTTTGTATTAGTTTTTTCTAGGCTGGTGGTGTATGTCAGGTTGTCTAGGTCTATTGAACAGCCCTATCATATGGGGCCTGTTATTTGAGTCTCAAAATTAAAGGCAGTGGTTGAATTTTGGCAATTGCAGGTTGGATTTTGATCCCTCTTTCTAATGAAGTGATTTTCAGTATCCACATGTTAAAAATATATTTTCATACTATACATAAATTTATATAGCCCTTCATTGAGGAGACAGATTTTCCCTGAACAAAACCATAGCCTTGAATATTTTTGCCCATGTACTGTAGAGGAAAAATCTCTCTCACTAAGTGTATAATGCCAATTACAAATTATTGGAAACAGATGCACAAATTTTCCAAGTTAAACATTTCTCAAACATGAGTGTAAGGTAGCTATTCGTTCAGATTAGGACAGTTGAATGTTTCCTGTCAGAAGCATGCTTTTTTTCTTTTAAATAAAATAATCAGATAACAAAAAAACCAACCAAAACAAAAAACCAAAAATAAAACAGCATCCCTCCTCTCCCTAAAATAACAAAAAATACCTAAAACCCTCTAGCAGTGGATGCACAATTAACCACATTTTTTGGTCTAGCAAAGATGAGGTCAAAGGTGTAAATGATTGAAATAAAAAGAAACGCTATAGAAAACTTCCAGAAATTTGTAAATAGTAGTATATGTTCCTAATATTTTTGTAGAAGAGGTATATAGTATTAGGTGCTCTGAAGGTTTAAAACAGGGTGTGTTTTTTAGAGCTCCAAGACATGTAGTTTCTGTAGCATTTCAATACAAGTTCAGTTTTGTTTTTTGAATACAGCTACCACTACAGTGCCAGCAAAAGAGCAACATTTGAGTTGAGTCTGAGTCAGCTCCTTACCCTTGAGTGTGCCAGTGCCAGTGGGGAGCTACAGATTCCTTAGTGGGCTTAAACAAGGGACCACAGTAAAACACAACTGCAACTTCTTGTCTGTTCAAATGTGTCCTCAGTGACTACCAGAATTCTTTGGTTTGGCTTCTTTTTTTCTATTCTGCTGTGATGAAGATGTGTAGAACAATCATATAAAAGTAAGTTTCAAAATAGAAGCAGTTGCCTCTATTGATGCAACCCAGCAACTACCCTTCCAATGGAAATATTCCAATTTTAAGTAGTATTAACTGAACCAAAAAGAGAAGAAATGTCAAAACCAAGTCAAAATTGAAGGACTCCTGGTGTTGTACTAGTAGTCGCATACAGTGTTTTATTTATTGTTTCAGCCATTGCAAGGGCACGTCAAATCATTTGAGTAGATGAGAAAAGATGAAGAAACCTAGTTCTAATTCCTTGGAAGCAGTGCAGGATAATCCAGGTTCCAAGTTTATGCCATTGATGGCATAAACTTAAAAAACTCTAGGAAAAGGAATTGTTCACAAAGGAGATCCAATAATCAGAGAGGCATGTGAATTATGTTTGGGGGGGAGGGTTAGATTTTTTCATTAAGAAATATAAGGTAGTCAAGAATATATCTGTCTTGTAACCTATCTCTAAAACTTGCTGTAATATTTACACCCTCTTACAACCTGAATTTATCTAGAGTGTATTAGACTACTGCCAGTTGTGGTCCTTGAGGTGTGGTTTGCCAGATGCTTTAAGGCATAACCCTCTTACTTTCGCTCCCTGATCTGTTTCCTCAGATCAGAGGGAAGTTTATGTGCTTGAAAGTTTGTTTATTTACACCAGAGAAGGAATGTTCGGAGGCCAGTCTTTGCCGTGTTTATCAGTCCATCTTTATCTGACATCTTATTAGTAATCTCAGCTGCTGCATCACATAAATTAGCTTGTGTCTTTACAAGCATTATATAATAAATAAAACAATTTTGACCCTCCAAAGGTTTTGATTTAGTCTGTGATCTGCTTGCATTCACTGTGAGACTTCTGTGGGAATACTGAAAGTCTTTTTTTAAAGTGTTTTCCATCCCAGCCTTGTGGACTACTCTAACTGGTAAAAATTTGTGATGAACTAAATAGAGCATGGCAAGAAATGGGTCTAGTTTGTCACTTCACCTCATTTTGAAAGCTGAAAATTAATTATTTAAGCAATGAGACAGTATGGACTTTGCATCAGTGCTGATCAACACCCATCCTGGATGTTTGCCTTGTTTCCCTTCACATGTGAACAGTGCAATAATCAGCACTAATTGACAAGCTTATGTTACTTATAAAGATTTGACATTATTCTTTCTCTTGATGTTTTTTAGAGTTTCTTCCACTAAAAGTTGTAGGTGATGGAAATGCTGCACTCCTATTTCCAAGATGTGCAGCGATCAAGTGCATTCCAAACCAGATGTTATTTGCTGCGCTTTTGTAAAAAATTCCTTTTTTTTTTCTTTTCTTGCTAATTACATACTTAAAGCACTTAGAATTTGTATGTTTGCAGTTTGAACTTCCTATTTTTTGTTGCTTTTGCTTTTCTTTTTCTGGTTTATAACTTGCCAAGTTTTGATCTGCATTGTGCAGTTGTCTCTAGGGCAGGTAAACTAACATTCCTTCAGATGGGAATGAACTGGATGATGCAGTCCTGAAGCACCCCTGATTGCTCCAGTGAGTGGGCCTACTCAGTTTGTGTGACCAGACTGGAGTCAGTCTTATCATGTCCAGCTGTCAGCCCTGCCCTGCAAATCTGCTCCCTTGGATTGCATCACTTGTTGTTGCTGGCAAAGGCTGGGATGGTCTGACAAGACTGACAGGTGGACTCACCTCTTCATTTTTTCTTAACAGAAGCATTCCAAAGAACACCCAAGGAGCTTTTTTAAACTCTTGTTAAGATTTTAGTTAAAAAGAAAATAAAACTGTGAATTTTTCAAACACAGAAATCCAGATCTGGGCGAAAGAGATTAAATTAAATTTGAAGATTTAGCAAAACATTTGCTTCCTACTTGCTATTTCCTTTCAGAGAAAATCCTTCCCTTCAGCTTTACTTTTAGTCCTGTAACTGTTAGTAGCTTTTTAGATTGCAAAAGCCTGTGTGGTCTTTTCTGAAACCCTCAGAAAAGCTTACATTTTCATTGTCTCTGCCATATGTCTTTGTGTCTAGTTCTTCATTCCCCAGATACATATGATCAGTAACTTCTAGGAAGGAGGAATTTTCCTAGGCAGACTGTAAAGGGAATTACATAGTCCAATATGTTAGAGCAGGAAAAGTTCTCAGTGAGATAATGCACATGCACTAAAATGTGGTTATAGAGATTGTTAAGTTATGTAACTTTCCATATTGGGGGGTAAAAAAAATGAATTAATTAAATCTATTGTATTTCATGCATTAAAAACAATTGTTAAAAAAAAAAGATTAAGATATCTGTTTCAGTCTACAGAAGCTCAGAAATGGCTTTGTTTTTATTGCTTCTCAGTTTATTCCTGGAGTTGCTTGGAGAGGAAGAAGGGGAAGGGTCTGTGCTGAGGGCACAGCCTGACTCACTGATTTTATATCCTTTATGCTGTGTTTTGCACATCATTTGTAAATGACCCAAGCACATTGAATGGTTTGGGAACATCAGCTCTTTTATGCATTGGCCCTTGGGCTTACTTAATGGAGTGTTTTAGAAAGCCTTCATGTTATTACCATCAAACGTGGGCTAAGCCACCACAAAAGTTAGATTTTATTTGGAGGGAAGGATAGGGAACAAAGTATGATATGCATTGCCCTAGGATCACTAATCTGTAAGTGGTCCAGCCCTCAGGTGTTGGTACACAAAAGATCTATTCTCTTTCTGGTCTCTGAAAACTAGTTATGGATACTAGTGGAGCCACTTCATGGCTCCTTTTTATACTGAGAACTGCACAGTTTTTGTTTAAGTAAAAATTCTTCCTAGTGCATAAATCAGTAATGATCTAAAGCTAAGTAATCTTATTACTACTGCTCACTTGTAGCTGCAGCTAAAACCCTAGGTTGTTCTGCTTATTCTATCACAACCTCCCATCATTTTCCCTCTCTGTTACTCTTTAATCTGCTCAAATCTCAGCATTTTTTACAGTACATTTTAATTTCATCTTCACTACTTCAAACATTCTTCCTTTCTGCACATCCAAAAGTTGACATCATTATCAAACTGCATTGCTCTGATCACAGTTCCCTCCTTCCTAAATTATTGATCAGGATTTCATCTCTCACATACAGTTCATGTTTCTCCTTGTGCTTCATGTATTTATTCTAAACTTCTCTCTGGCTGATGCTCTCCACACTGCTCCCTTCTCTCCCCACCTTTTCCCCGTAGCACTTGGAATGTGTTTGTTTAACCTTGCAAAGCACAGCCATCCTTCTCTTTGTAAGCACTTTTGATAATCTGTATGTTTGGCAAAGCCTGTAAGTGTAGGCACCCCCTGAAGAACCCATTTACAGCATAAGATGAGGTTTTACTCTGGTTCCCTTCAGCACCTGATGACAAAAGCACTTCTGTCATCTCTTCATGGTAGGTGCCTTGGGGGAATGAAGTTGATGGGACTCTGAGCTCTGGGCACTGTGTGTGGATTCCTTTGAACTTTTAATGTCACAGTCTGCCTCAGTTTCAGCTGATGGCCCAAGAAAAAGGGGGAAAAAAAAAGAAAAAGCTCCTTCTCCCTATCTGTTAATACTGTATTTACAACATTATGGGATATTTTCTTTTGTGAAACCCAGATGAGGTTCCTAGGTTTGTGTTACAGCTTTGAAAGTGTTTGGTGGGGTTTTTGTTTGTTTATTTGTTTGTTTTTTTAATTGCATTTCATTTTAAAATCTTCATCTGAATGTTTCCTCAATTGATTTCTTAGTCACCATTAGCACTCAACTGGCCTTTGGGCCACTTGCAGATGATTAATAATACTAATGTCCTAGGCAATGCTGAACTAGAATTGTAGAAGCCTGCATGTTTGTTTGAAATTTGCTCCTGCTTCTGTGTCCAGCGGCAGCAATAATTCTCTTTGCAACTGACCACAAATATCTCTGCTTAAAAATGTGTACTTCTGCAGTGGAATGTTTTGAGTAATGTGAGTTTCTTTCCTTCCAAGACCAACAGCTAATGCACTTTCTAGTAAATATCAATGATAGTTTGCATTGGCATTTGGTTGATAGTCAAAAATCTTGATTTTTAGTAAAAGATTTTTCGATCCTGTTTGATTCATACATTCAGGTTTGAATCTTCACCTCAATTTCCATAACAGGAGGAGCAGAGTCTTTAAAGATTCAGTGTTAGAGTTTATCAGCCAAGAGGTAGAATGGTGTTTTACCGTAGAAATTAGACAAAATGTTACCCTGAGAAACCCTCAGCATTTGGAGAGCCTAATTTCATTTTGATGTATTTAGAAGGATGTAATTACATATTCAGGAGGAGGAGAAAGATTCTGTCATTTCTCAGTTACATATTTGGAGAGCTCTTATGAAAGTGGAGATGCACTGGAATAGACAAACCCACAAGTTTTCTTACAACATTTCCACATTAAAGCTCCTTGAAGCTTCTCGAAAGTACCTGGGCTTTTTTGCAGAAAATGTTAGCCTTAGGGGAGCAAAATACTTATAATTGCTAATTGATCTTAAAATATTTCCGATTCCATTAAGCACAGAAAAACTGTGCAGAGGTTGAGATTTCAATTAAGATTATCTTGCAGCAATATTTTGTCATTTAAGTATTAGAAGTTTCATAGGCTAATTGCATTTTTATTTAGAAAGACAATCTTGCAGGGAAACTTATTTGACACAGGCTTTGCTGTTGCAGTTGTTGTTGTTGTTTACGAGCTGTGCTTGAACTACTGCATCACTCCCAGTGCAAGAATTCAGATTCTTCTTCTTATGGGTTCTTGTCTAAGCAGAGCCTACAAGTGAGCTGTGGCCAAGTTCCCAAACAGAACAATATCCACGTGAGTGTACGCAGAGGTCTACAGCAGTTTTCAAGACAATGTATAGATAGATGTTTCTAATTTTAATGGTGCCTTTGAGCAACTAACGTTTCCACTCTTCATGAGATTGAAGGGCCATAATTTTAATATAGTCTTCTCTACACTACCACATTCTTTCCAATCCATTTCACAGGGAAATTGTCCAGTGTTAGAAAGATATTCTGTGCATGGTTTGGTCCATCATTGTCACACTATTAACCTTCAAGTATTATACACACAATTGACATAAACTAAAAGAAGCAAATCAAGATGTTTGCCCTTACTTTTGCCATCTAGATGACAGGCATTAAATAACACGCTCTTAATCTGACTGACAACAGACCACGAACATGATACTTGTATATTACAGAAATTAGCTATAGGAAGAATTTTGAAGAGGTCACTGTTAGAACTGTGATTCTTTTCCCCTTTAAATACCATGACAAATGACTGACTAGACTTGAGCACTGACCTGTGGGCCAGCCAGCCTTCCATGGGGAGGAAAAGTCTGTTCAGGTCTGCTGGCTCTAGCACTAACCCACATCCAAGAAGATAGTTTTTTGCTTTGATAATCTCCACAGGCTAGGCTTTGTTATTTCCTTCTCATACTTTTATAACCAAAATCAAATGAAAATTGAAGCAGTGAGAATACAGTGCTGGAAAGATGTTCAATATATTTAAAAACAGCAGCTATTGTCAAGCTCAGCAAAACTTTGAAGTGTATCAGGTATGCTTTAAGAGAGAAGCTTTGTAAATTCCAGTTTACAGGAATAACTGAGTCAACTGGTATTTTGCCTGTTTTAAGCTCTCTGAAGTTGTTGGTGGAGAAATTTTGTGTTGGTGAAATGAAAACATGCTTGGGAACCTACTATTTTCTTCCTGGGTGATTTATAAGGAATTGGTCATCTTGAAATTAAAGACAACTTTTTCTCTTAGTTTTACAGTTATTTCAAAGGTTACCTATGTTGGGGGGCTAAATTTGACACACAGTTTTCATGATCCCAAAGGTGACTTATTCCTTAATTCTTGCACAGCTACTGTGAACAAGTTTCTCATCTTTGAAGACATTCCTGTCTTTCCTCCTAACAAAACAACCTTCCTGGAAATACCCAACTCCCATGGACTTCTGCAAGTTCTCTTCAGTCTTCTGCCACAACAGGAAGGGTTCTGCTACTCTGCGAAATTGGCATGGGGAAAAAGCTCCCCTTAATAAAGCTCCCCTTTCCTATTGCTAATGAAGAGTGTTGACTCCCTGCTTTATCACCCAGGCTGTTCTGTGCTGTGCCCCACTCTGAGTGTGGCCTAGGGGGCAGGGGAATGGGAGATGGGAAGAAACAGGTCGGAAAGGAAGCAGGTCCAGAGTGTTTATTCTAACCATTCATCCCCACCCCTTAAATCACTTTCTGAGGCAGTTCTCAACAGAATGCTTTTTCAAGGACTGTCAAACACTAGTAATCATTTTCCTAATGACTGAAGAAAACTGCTGGTTTACTTTTCACAAAGTGAGTAAAATTTCTGACTGGAAAGTCACATCTCAACATTAGATGCTGTTTCATAGGCATGTCTAAGGGATCCTGATTGCCAGTGCATTGTTTGGCAAAAAAAAATATGTGAATGTGTTTTGTGGTCATATAGAGTTTCAAAGCAAGTCCTAAACTACTGTGTTTCCTTTAAAAAGTTTGTGGATTTGTGTGCATGCTTATCAGTGGGTGGAGACCTGGGAAGGTTGGAAATGTTCCTACAGTAAAGTATTTTTGCTGGTTTTCATTAAGCCATAAAATGTAAGGATATGCTCTAAATTAGGTTTTTGTTGTGCCAAACTACTAATCTAGTGCCATAACGTGAGGTTACCAATTCTAATTGTCACCACTTTATTGCAATTAGTCTTATCTTTGGTACCTCAAAGAAAAGAAATCACTGTGTTTGCTTTCTGGATTTTGTTCTAAAGACTTAGCAGTGAGA
This sequence comes from Cettia cetti, assembly GCA_013401135.1. NCBI lineage: Eukaryota > Metazoa > Chordata > Aves > Passeriformes > Sylviidae > Cettia > Cettia cetti. The sequence continues at coordinate 12,820 of VZUI01064870.1, read as the reverse complement.
GAAGTGTTTCTTTTGTTTCAGAAATTCATAACTGCTGTTTGTCAGTATTTTGAAACAGGAACAGAGAAAGACATGAAATATTAAAAGTGTGCCAAATCCCATCCTTCCTGCAACCATGCCTTTGATTTCAGTAGTTCTGTTTAGTCTGGGTTATTTATACTTTTCCAAGAAGAATAATTTAAACATTCATATTCCTAGAGCTCAGTTAAATATTTATCTAAGTTTATAAAGCTGTTTCTGCTGATTAGTGAGTTACCTGTTATGGAAGAACAAAGAAACCCAAAAGGCAGCAAATTAAGGTCACAGGTCAGTGTTCAGGCAAAATAGAGCTGGGCTACCAAATGATTTTCAGTTATTAAGCCAATAAATCAGGCAGATGTTGATAGATGCAAGCACTGGGGCAGTGTGTCAGCCTCATGAAAAAATTGTTTAACAGATTCAGGTGATCAATGCTGTCAGAATCTTGCATGTGGAAAAATAAGATGACAAATTAAGCTGTAAGGCTGTGACACCAGATATTATTATGCACCCCTTCTTTCCGCTCCCCACCACTGCCACCATTGTTTTGCATCTAGCCTAAAAGCAGAAGCACACAAATAAATAAATAAAATTATGTATCTATCCATTTATGTCCCTTGGAAAGCCCACAAGTGAGGCAGAAGGCTAATGGATTTTCAGAGCAAATGCAACTTGCTGCATAAGCCCTGATTGAAGAGCTCTGAAGGGGAAGGGAATAGATAAAGGGGGTATTGAATTATTAATGGACTCTATGATAGTGGTCTAATTAGAGCTAAAGAGTTATCACTTTTTATTAATGACACAATGAAAACAAAAATAACCCATCAAAAGTCATTAGGATAGAAATGATCCTAAAATTGAATCTATTTTCATGGCAAAAAGCACTGCATTGTATTTGTTTACAGGAGTTACTGGGGTTTGCATATTGTAAAACATGTAGCAAAAATCTATGCCTTTTTTTTTTTTTTTTTTTTTTTGACACCAGCAGAGTTAATTGCTGTTGAAGGCTTGGGCCTTACTGTTTTCTGAAAGCGAAGACACTTAAGCCTGACAGCAAAAAGCAAGTGGTGTCTGTTAAAAAGATTTTCTTTTTAAGTATCTGTAATCATGAGATACTGAAGGCTGAGTGTCATGCTTTTTCAAGTTTATTGATGTTGTTGTTTTTAAAGATACAGGCAATTACTTACGTGCTTTTTGGAAACTTGAAAACTACATCCAAGAGAAGCTCAGTGTGATTTTTCTGGGAAGATCACTGTTGGGAGACAGTGGTCCCCAGCTGCTCATGGCAAGCTTTGGGCCCACCAGCCCCCACCACTGCAGTGCCTGGTACCAGAGATCCAAACTGTGGGCGTTCTGGGGTGTGAGTGGTTTGGTTTTACTCCTGGGCCAAGCAGAAGCTCTCTCCTGATTTCCCTGATGTGGTGTGAGATGAGCCATTGTCTTTGCAGCAGCGCTGGAAAAGCATGTGTGCAACTGTGAGGTACAAATTGTCAAGCATTCAGCTAATTTGCAAGCTGTTAAATATCACAAGGCTGCAGGAGTGGCGACTTTATAGGAAAAAATTAGCTGAGGGAGACAACAAAAAACGTTTGTGTCTATCTTTAGAGATACCTGAAAGCCAGACTGAACTGTCATCAGGGCATTTAAGATGTTTTCAGCAGTTACTCTGTCAGAGATTTCAGATTACTGCTGTTACCTGTCTCATAGATGGACAGGAAAGTGCTGTGTGAGTTTTTTGCTGACAAGCTCTTCCAGAGATAAAGAAATTTTTCTTTGAATGACACCAATTCTCTGTTTGTTTATCTGTCCCTGATTTTTTTCCTTAATGGTCTGTCCTGTGCCCTGGCCTTGGCACACTCAGAGGGTGGGTGGAATCTCTTTGTAGAAGCCTGGGGACAACTGCCTTTCTCAAAATGAAACTAAGTTGTTGGATGGATAATATACAGATGCCAAAATACATTTTTTCCCCTAAATTTTCCCTCAGGTCTTTAGTTCAGTTCATAGTGCCAAAGTCATGGTAGAAAATAATTACTAATGATTTGAGAGAAGTGAATGACTAGAATATTCTAATTCAACTCATATTTTTTACAAGAAAATATAAATGGGCAAAGCCTACCCTACTCAAGGGCGCCTTTCTTTTTCTTCTGTATTTAGCACAGGCCGAAACAGCTGCAACCCTTGAGTCCAAGCTACCCTGAGTTCAAATTGGTAGTGCACACCTTACTGTGGGGTGTCAGGGTTGAGAACAAAACTCTTATTAGGAAACAGGAACACAAATGCCTCTGCTTGTCACCCACATGCACAATCACACAGAACATTTTGCTGTCAAAAAATAGCACTGCTATTCAGGAGTGTCTGGGTGGCACAGCTGGCTTGGGAGCAGTATTTGCTGCAGCTGATTACAGATGTTCAGCCCCAAAAACCACCTCTTCCCCCCCCACCCCTCGGGTAATCCACAAAAGGGAGCTCTGCAGAATTTTTCACACAAGTGCTGTGGCAGAGGTGCTGGCACTGTCAACAACACACTTCTGGCCCTGTGATGTACAAGCTGCTCTGTCACACAGCTGTCACACAGCTGTCTCTTGGATCTCCCGGATGATGGCTTTAGGCTGTTTCAGACAGTTCTATTTCTTCTTGTTTTGTATAGGAAAAAAAAAAAAGCAATAAGAAGGAATAGAAAACAATAATTTATTAATATCATACAAACCTGTGAAATATTGCTTCCTCTGAGATCCTGCAGTAATGTATGAGCAACATAGATCAGTTTGTGAAGTTAATTTCTTTCAAGAATTCTGTGTGTTGCAGGAAACTGCATAAATACTCCATAACAGTGTCATTTGCTACACTGAAGCAATAACCATTTATTTTGGTGAGTTCCAGAGTTAAAGTATGAGGGTCTTTTCTTATTAACCCCATTGTTCCCTGCTTAGGTTTCTTACATCTTTGTGGAAACTTGAAAACCTGCTTTTAGCAACTTTTAGTTTTCCTACATAGAGGAAATTGAAAAGAGCCTTGTGGGTACCCTAGGGACCAAGACATCACAGGTGATGTATGTTGTAATTTTAATGGAGACACATTAACAGTTTCTGAATACACAGTGTACTTACTGTGTGCACCAGTAAAAACTGCCTTGAAATTTGGGCTGAAAAAGAAAGATGTAAGTCCTTGGCTTACCATGTGTATAGCAAACTGTCAGAAGACTGCATGTAGTTTTATAATTAAAGGCCACTGTTCTTCTACAGCAGTGTTGTTAATGAGTCTTCTCTATTGAGGGTCTCTTCTCAGGTAGAACTTAGGCTGCTGTACACTATCATTTTAAAACAGCATGAGTACAATGGCAATTTATTAAAATATTGTTAATTCTCTCAATATGACCATGAGGCTAATTAAATATAACAAGTTTTCTTCTGGGATTGGTTCCACAGTCTGCAGGCTGTTCTTTCACCAGATCCTTTGGGGTTTTCCATGTGTGTGGGAGCCCAAGAGCAGCCCCATGCAACACAATTTTCTGCGCTTGGAGAGATCTGTAATTCCCTGTAAGAGAGGTGAAAATTACATTTAGCTCTTGACTGCCTCCAAGAATGAGGGGCAAAAATTCTTGATCTAATAGTTTGTCTTAATGCTGTTAAAGTTTTTTTCTCTCTTAATATTTGGGCTCTGTTTATACTAGTAAGTTAAAAATGGCTGCAAAAAAAAAGATGGTTCAATTCCTGAGGCAGACTGATGAGAGACTGCTCCTATTGCTCCCTGGTTGAATTCTCTTTAGCTGTAGGGTATCCCTGTGGACAGTTGGGCTCAGCTGTCCCAGCTGTGTCCCCTCCCACCTCCAAGTTAGACTCCAGTCTAAGTTTCTGGTGGGGTGGTGTGAGAGGCAGGAGAGGTCTTGGCTCTATGCAAACGCTGCTCAGCAGTAACAAAAACGTTCCTGTGTTATCAGCACAAATTCTAAGCACAGGTGCTATGGAGAAAATTAACTATAGCCAGCCCAAATATGCATAGATATTACTACCTGGCCTGGAACAAAGTCACACCATGGATATTCCACCAGTGAAAGGGTATAAAGAGTCTTGTCCCAGATCCTAAGGATTTCATGAGATGCTGTTTAATTTCTGGATGACATGTGAGTAGGACCACACATTTAAACTGCTCAGTAACATCCTTCCAATCAGATCAGTACCAAAGCAGTTTATTGACTTCATTAATGACACATATTTAACCAGCAGTCATAAAACTCTGAGTATCAATACACCAGTTCAGCCAATGCACTTTAATATTAAATGTTCAGGAAATGTTTCTATAGCCAATCCCCAAAGGTTCTCAACACACCCACACCAAGTTAGGGGCCCCCCTTCCTGTACAAGCTCGAAATTCTGAGTGTTGAAGTCTCTCACACTCCTTACACTGTTTGGCCTTTCTTACCCTCTGTTATCTATGCCATTTTGCCAGGAGTGGGAGCCATTCCCACAGAGTAACTTCCATCTCTGGTGGACAGGTGAATGTGTGTTCAGCTGGACTGCACAGCATGAAATGTGTACAGGTCTAACCTCTCTTTAGGAAACAAACAGTAGTAATAACACCAATATGACAGGCTTGCATTTTAAATATTTTTCTTCTGAGTAACAATGAAACCCCTCACTTTAAAAGGCTCTATCATAACCACCTTTTTAGCAAAAAGCTTGAGAGCCTTTCCTTCAACTATTCTGTATAAGAATTGAAATAGTTCATCAAAAGGAGTGAATGCAGGCCATACTCACAGGATTTGATTCGCACAAATGAGATTGTGGTCAGAGAAAGGCATATTGTTTTTATTTCAATATGCATATTCTGCAGACTGCTTTCAGCAAAGTTATTGGAGTTTATGCCTCTTGGGTTTTTTTCCCCTTTTTCTTTTTTAGCTCCTTATCTCATATTTTCAAAGGCTGGAAGTAATCACTTTTCTGTTTTGTTAACAAAAGAGAACTTTCTAAATATTTTAGCTTAAATCCTCAGGACAGGCTTGACTAATGCTCCTCTTTTATGACTCATTCCAGTGCTCATGTTGGTATTTTTCGTAGACTAAATCTGTATGCATTTTCTTCTCTGATATTTCTGCTCCAGAGCTGAAATATCTGTCTCTCTGCAATGCCAGCTCTGGAAGCCCTGGTAAGTGTTCCAGGTAGATGCCAACTACCAACCCATGGTTCAATTTCCTCATCCATCCCATCGTGATTTCTCCTGAGAGTAGAGCTGTTGGACCACATTACAAATCATGCACATTCAAGTCTGGAGACAGGTAGGGTGGGCTTTCTGAGTTTGAAAGTTTATAAGGCTTGCCTGAAATCAGCAAATTCTTTTTTTTTTTTTTTTTAACTGTTGTCAGGAGCACTTCTACAGTTGAGGTGATGCATTTAATCTAGCACTTGTGTGACTAAAGAAATAGGTTGGGACCTCAAAATTCTGTTATCTCTTTGACTGTTTTCCTCTGTCTCTGTTTCTAAAAGTAATAAAGGTGTGACACACTTTCTTGAATATTTTAATATTTGATCAAAGCATATGTATAGCAACTAACCAGTAAATTGAGTGTACTAGAATAAATTGTGTAACTTCCTTTCAGATTACCCCATAATCTCCAGGCAGTGTTTCTTACTTTGAGTACTAATTATCCTGCAACTTAATTGAGCCACGAATTACCCATAATTATCTATTTTCCATGGTTAAACAAAACCTGTAATTATGTTTTTTTCCATGCCTTGAATTTATACATGGTGTGAACTGAAATTAGGCCAATGTGTACTGAGCTAACAACAAGAGTGAGCTTATCCTTTTAGCCCTGAACTTCTTCCAGGCTGTGTAATTTGATTTTAAGAAAGGCAGAGATGCCCCCCAGAGAAGAACCAATCTGCTTCAGGGTGTGGATAGTGGAGGTGTAGTCTAAAGTTTGTGTTTAATTATCCTTCTCCCCACCACTTTAGCCTGGGTTAAGGTGTGTGGTCACAGTTCACTGTAATACTGCTCTTTCCCTCATGCTGCGGCTTTTGGAGATGTGAAATTCTTTTCACTTTCTTTGTTTACAGCAGGCAGATAGGGCCTTCAACAGTGCCAGGATGAAGTGACCTTTGAAGGTGCTTAAAGATATCCATCTCTGTCTGAAGCATAATAATTGAGACTCAGCCTCGATTCAACCAAAAACCTAAGAGAATATTTCCCAGAGTAGAATAGATAGCAATCTTTAGGATAATGCAGTCCTAAACATTATATCCTGAGATTTGGCATCTCATTTTACAAAGGCCAGTAGATGACATGCTCTAAAACAAATAAAATGAGAGAAAGTCAGAAATCAGATAAAAGGCTTTGAATCATGTCATTCTCTGGTGTCTATCTCTGCTATGTGTCCCATGATGGAGCACCTGCACCAAGGCTTTCTAGAAATGACATATCACAAAAAGGTCAGATATCATGCAGTTCCTCTGCTGAGGCATCTGTCAAGTCATGTTTGCTGTCAAAACAAGGTGATGTCCTGAAAGGAAGCAGCATGTTTTGCAACTGTCTGCAGCATATGGCACTGGAAATGCATGTCAGTGAAGCAAAAGTCATGCCACGCATGCAGCTTTTCAGCTGCAACATGCTATTTGTCATGAAATGCTGCAGTTGTTTAATTTTTCATTAACAGTTTTCATGACTTCACATACTGCCTCACGCACTGGATTAAAAGCAAAAAGCAGGAAGCCTCTTTGTTCAGCATAGAAATGCACAATGTCAGAGGCAATGTGTAATAAACACATCATTGCACAAAATATGAGGCTGATTGTCATTTACACAAAGGCTCACATATGCCAGTTCAGCAGTGAACAACAATGTTACTTTAAATAATCCACAGGAAACTGTGAATCAGGCCCAAATACTTGAATTTAATTCTAACTAATTAGGAGTCTTCTTTTGAAAATCCATTGTGTAAATCTCAAAAAAGCTCTTTCAAAGACATGCAATGTCCTTGAATGCTAATATTTTTAGTGGGGAATGTACATGATGAAATGTGATTTAAAATCTGCATGGATATCACCGTGCTAGTAGCACTAGAAATAAATATGTTGGATGAAAGATCTTTTTGGCTCCACACAAAAAGAATCACTGAATTCCAGTGAAATAAAGGCTAAAGCAGCTTCTTCCTTTACCCGTTTTAAATATTTGCCAGCTGGAAGGAATTTGATATCTTGTTTTATCTCCTCACAGTACAGAAGTTCTGTGTCTTGTTTTATAGGTCAGTGCACCCAAAACTTGGCAAGGTGTTGGAGAGGCTGTTAAATGTACTAGGTAGGTGCAATTTCTAGTGAGGATGGCCTTTAAACATTAACTGCCTTGATTTGGGAAGATAGCAATTTCTAATTGCTCCGTATCATGTACATTTAAATGCCTTGAGCAACTACTGCTTTAGAAAAGAAGTTGCACTATATGGACCATTAGTTCCTGTCATTTTGTTCCTTTTTCTTGTTTGGGGAAAAAAAAAATTAGATTGTCGCATAGAAATAAAGTCATAAAGCTCTGGTGTTTGAAGACTTCTCTCCTTGTGTTTTTGCCAGTTCATTGCTATTCAGGATTATATTGGTATTATTGTAGTGTATTATAAAGAGATTTATGTCTGGTAGAAATCAGAACAGCCTGGCTTCTCTGCTACACTCATGGTTTTAATCAAAGTACGATTACATGCACTGTTGTGAATATGTAAATCAGAAAATATACAGTGAGATTACTCAGCACTTCATGACAGCAGAAGCTGGAGGTACTGTGCTCCCATCCAGGAATAAAGGGCTGGTAATCATTAGGGCTGAATGTTGAATCCGCAAACTTTGTGAAAGGTGCAGCCTTGCTGTGTGCACATGTCAGAAATATCATAACTTTTTTTTTTTTTTGCCAAGTGCAGCAGTACATCAGATTTGTGAACTCAGAAAATCTTCCTATACTTAAGATCTGATTTAAAAATCAACAAATTTCCCAACCCCAAATCCCTAGGAATAAATTGAGGAAAGTTGTTATAGGAAATTATAGCTTATACAGGAAAAAAATAAAAAGATCATTTCACTTATCTAGTCTAGAAAGTATATTAAACAGCTGCTGTCTTAGTTAAGAGGATTTTGTTTGGCTGGTCCTTCAAAGATGGCAAGAGTATTTAAAATGAACTGCTGACAATGGTAAAATCCCAATGAATTATGAATGTAGTGAGAAATCCATGTACCTATTTACTTGGATAAATCTAGACAGAGCATTTGCTTTTGAGTCCTCACTTCTTTAGCTGAAAATTGGGGCACTCCAAACTTTACTTTGGTTCAAGTTCCCTCTGGAGTACAGAAAAAGTCAGCCTGCCCTACCTCTGACAAACATAGATCTCCTCCTGAGTTCTTTAAAATTTACACTTCCAGGCCAGGAATTCTCTATCATTTAGATTGTTTTTTCTCTCATTTCCCAAGATTTTAGATTATTTTAAACTTTTAAGCTTAAAAGTGCTTGATTTGAGAGTCTTTTAAACATGCTTAATCATAGGTAACACAAGGCAATAGAAAATTAGGCATGCTCTTCAAAAAATAATGTATTCCATTGCAAGGAATATTTCCAAGACTCTTCACGTGGCAGTGTGAAAAAGAGAGATCAATGTGCAGGCTACATGTGATGTGCTCACTCGTATACGCTGACTGCTCAGATCCAGCACAAAAGAACTTTGGCAGCAGGGCCATGCCTATCTTTGAAGAACACAGCTCAGGATATGCTCAGGTTTGGAACAGATTTTGCTCACACTGGCATCTTTGTGAGGCTCACTCTCCTGACCCTGCTTCTTGCCCCTCTGCCTGTCTCTGTCCCCTGCTGTGCTCTCAGCACCAGCCCCCTCCCCTTGTGAGATCAGATGCTAGCCCTGCCTCACGTGGAGCCACATCCTTCAGTGTCTGGCACGAAGAGCAAGAGCCTGAGGCACCTTCAAGCCATGCAGTGCTCCACCAAGTCCAGCCAGGACTTCTTGTGCAGGGGAATGCATTTGGGAAAAGCAACTCCAGGTGCAGAAACACAGCCATCCTTTGTAGAGGAAGGGTACAGGCACCATCACCCCCTGTGGCAGAGACCTGCTTCCATCAGCAGACCTGAGGCCTGAAGTCCTGTATTTTGGACACCAGGCTGCACTTAGGGGTCTGAAAGTTTATCTGTTAACATAAGTATGTCACAGAAAACAAGACTAGATTGTGTGTTTCTCATCAGTGTCACCTCTGGAATTGGTGAAAGTCTCCTACTTTTAGTCCTTATTTGTCAGCTTCTGAAAGAATTAAACAAGCAGAAGTCCTGTGTTTCTTCTAGTGTGTCTGCACTTTCAAAGTTGAGTATTTCTTTTTTCATTCCTTCATAATTTCTGCATATCTTCTCATAATTGCAGAAAAATGCAGTGATACAAAATAAATGTACCTTGTCTTTTGCTGCTAGCTCGTATTTTGAAATACTTAATGTGAGGCAGAAAACCTGTCCTTTAAATTCACTACTTTTTTCTGTCCCTGATTTTGCGTCTTGAATCTAAGGGGATGAAAACTAAATTTCCTCATCAGCAAAGAATTCTTAATGAGATGAATTGTTTATGCATCTTTTCATAATTTAATACTCAAAACCTTCAGAATTACCTGGTCTACAGGGTTATTAAAAATATATATCTTAAACAGCTGTTTTTCTTCATTTTCTGATCTTGAGAACATTTGTAGATGCCAAAAGTATTCTGGGTATGTTGTCTAGCATGTCAAAAATCTGGTCTACAATATTTTCATTAATTTTATTCTATATATCTGCTTAACTGTAGGATTTCTCATAACACGTTTTAGTATCAAAAACAGCAACAAGGTTTGAATCAGGTCAGCCAGTGAAAGTACTGGAAAAGCACTGGGTTACATTTTAATAACTTCTATTTTGTTGCTTGTCTGGTGTTAATCTAAAAAGTTTATTGATTATAGTAAAGAGTCAGTGATTCAATAATGCTAACAGGTCTCTTTCAAAATTAAAAAATTATTTTAAAATGTTGCAAAAGGAACAAATGGTATTTTTTTTAAGCAGAGGGAGTCAGTCAGGAAGGCATCTTAAACATGCACAGACATACCTTTACATTGCATTTTAATCACTGAAGGGGAAACTGAAGCTTGGATAAAGCAAATTGTACGTGCAGGCAGAAATGTGATTTGTTCCTGCAGCCAATTTAAGTGTGATTAAACAGCTTTTTATTTTTGGTACACATGAAAATATTAAAATGTAGCATTTTCCCTGTAAATAGTACCTGTCTTACTAACTTGCTGAACATGTACTGGGCAGATAGGATTTTCTCCTGCTCTCCTTAGTGCTTCACAGGTTTTTAATTGTTCTGCAGTGCACATGGTAGGATAAATTCAGCCTTTAAGTTATTCCAGTGGTCACCAAACTCTCTTCTGTCTTGCTTTTTTGCCAGAACAAGGGTAAACTCTGTGTTCTCTGGAGACTTCCATGGTGGTCTGTGAATCTGCCTAGTGGTATAATTCTGATTCTTAAATTCCCAGCTTTAAATTTGATTAAAAAGACAGCTTAAAGTACTTTAAATACCCTTCTGTTATCTGTTTTCCAGATAATGAATTGCTGTGGTTGATCCTGTAATCAGTCACTAGAGGGAAGAGAAGTGATCTGTGCAGAAAAGTACTTTGTTTCCCGTAATAGTGTCTGAAAATGGTGACTTGCACTCTAAAGTCTCTAATTGTTTTGGCTGGGCCAGGAAGTAGGCTTTCCTGGGGTAATAATTTCATTCTTCATTTGACATTACTGTTCCTTACTGCAGAGGCACTGAAGTGCAATGACACTGAACCTAGATGTGTGTGGTATCATCACCACATGATATCCTGGGACAAGGTGAAAAAGTGTTGGTAATAGAATCTCCCTAAAATCATAGAATAGCCAAGGATGGAAGGGACCTTAAAGATCATCTAGTTTCAACACTCTGCCATGGTCAGGGACACCTTGCACTAGACCAGGTTGCTCAGTAGAACAATCTCAGTCTCATGGGCAGTCATTTGCTTTGTGTGTAGCTGTTTGGTGTTCCTTTGCATTTCTGAGTTGCTCAGGAGTCAGCAAATCGTTAAAATTGGTGTTAAAACATCCTTCTAATCTGTGTTTTGTAAATATTTTTCATTTGATTTTGTAGAACATTGTGTAGTCTATGATTCTTTTCTTCTATTAAGCTGAAAACCAGTATTCTGTAGTACTGTTATACACAATTACAGCTATTAAGTCACTAGATTGTGAGATCTACTCTGGTGATGACTCTGGATAGAATATTCAGGAAATCATCTCTAAAATGCCTACTTCACTTAGAGCATTGTGGGGCTTTTAGGAAAATCTTTTTCATTTTCTCTTTTTTACCTCTTTCCCCTTATGTACTTCTACAATTTGGCCTGATCTGAAATACTGCTTCGTGTGGGATTGATGGATTTCTGTCTTATTTTATTTGTTGCAGTCAAGAGCTACCAGTCTGGCAGGTGAGGGGATGTCTTTCTAAGGGAGACCAAAGAGCTGTGCAGAATATGTTGAGTAGGCATTCCATAAAAATGCATTTTAGATCATTGCACAGAGCACATTCTAATCCTAAGGGGCCAAGGAAATGATACAATCATCATACAGGCTTTTCATAGTTTAGTCAGTGGAAGAAAAATATCTGTAAACATGCTATCAAATTTACAGTTCATTGAAAATGACAGAGAGATAAAAGAGTGGCTAAAATGACATAAATAGAGTATGGAACGTTGCAGGAATGTATAGCATTTAATCTTGTATACACAAATGCATGTAACATTTCTGCTCAGTTAATGATCCAGTGCTTAAGCCTGAGCCATAATGCGTCATTGCCTGACACATCTATGAATGTAAAAGATAACATTGTCTAATTAGTTTGGAAGAGGCTTGATGTTTTTTATGTTGGTATTGGTGATGAAAATCTTCCCTACATCTTACTCTTTTTTACAGATGATGTTTTCATGAAATTACACGCTTCTAAATTTTTATTGCTATTACATATAACATTCTGCTTTTTGCTGCTTTTATCTAGTTTCATAAATGTAATGGGTATTTCTCTTCCCTTATCCCTTTTATTACCCTTCCGCCTAAGAAAAAGAAGATGGGAGCTGAAAGTATTGTGAAATTGACTTGAAAGTTAAAATCTTTCAAATAACTGGTCCTGTCATTGACAAATCTTTTTCTTCCACTCTGGTGCTTTTCATGGTAATTCAGAACAAGTTTCAGAAATTTTACAATAATAAATACACTTCTGCTGAAAGCATACATTATACAAGTAATAATTTAAAACTGCTCGTGACATCAATTATATTTTGTCATGGTGAAATATATGACACATTACATTTTATCAGCACAATGAAGAGATACATTCCAGAATCATAGAGGTAGAAATCAAAATGGTCTTTCCTTTGGCTAATGGCTTTAATTGCAGGATACAGTAGAACAAGGTAGCTCCTTTATTTAAAATTTCATTTTATCAACTGTCTGTAACCTGTCACAGCCTGCCCAGTGCATGACGGTGATACCATTCCATTCAGTTCCACCTCAACAGACTTATGACAATGTGCCACTGGATTGTTTTCTTCCCTTCCTTCAGGAAGGGGCAAGTCCTGCATGCTACAGATTTATTAAAATGCTGTGTAAGCTCCATTACAGATGAGTATTATCCATTAGATACTAGCTGTCCATCTATAGACTAATCATCCATCCATCCATCCATCCATCCATCCATCCATCCATCCATCCATCCATCCATCCATCCATCCATCCATCC
>VZUI01064868.1:0-11249 GCA_013401135.1 Cettia cetti | reverse complement strand
GGAGGTCATCTCACAATAAAAAGAGAACCCACAACACCTGCAAAGGAACCTGTCTCGTTTCCTTTGATGTCTCTTGCGACATTTTTCAGTGATATTAAGTTAAATTTTAAAATGTTCTTTCTCATTCTCCACCCCTTTCCCTGCAGTCCTTGAGAAAGGTGGGTCAGGACTCCACAGTGCTGCTCATCTGCATCACCGTCTTTCTCTCCTACCTTCCCGAGGCCGGCCAGTACTCCAGCTTCTTCCTGTACCTGCGACAGGTCAGTCTCTGTCAAAGCTCTGAGTGCAGGAAATCCTGGCCTAGAAACACAATCAGAGCTGTGTCACCTGTCCCACGTGGCTTTTCATGGCCACTCACTAAATTCTTAAATTTTAAAAACCAGTGATTTGTTCCAGCTCTCCTGAAAAATGTGTGAGCCTGCTGACTGCTCATTGCCAGGGGCAAGGCCTGGCTTGGCTCCTTGCTGGTGTCTGCCTGGCCATCCTGGCTGTTCCACCTTCAGGCACTGGAAGGGGAGCTTAGTGATTTGAAATTGTTTCTTCAGCCAGAGGAAAATCTTCTGTTTGATTCCTGTGGCAGCCCAGAGGCAGTGGTTGTTAATGTGCAGGTCCCTGAGAAGCAAATTCAGTAAATATGAGTGAAGTTGGTGGAGAGCCTCTTGTCACCTGGTACAAGTCTGCCTGAAAAGTTCCTCTTTGATGTTTTCACAGGTCATTGGTTTTTCCTCAGAGACTGTAGCAGCCTTTATTGGTGTAGTTGGAATTCTCTCTATACTGGCTCAGGTGAGAAGCAATTTCTTTGTTGGCTTGAGCAGTCTGCTGTAAGAATGTCCAAAATTTCTGATTTCGGGGCTGCTGAGTGGTCAGAACTCCTGTGGCCGCACAGACTTTTGAAACAGAGAAGATCCTAAATTGGGATGAACCTATAAGGATCATCAAGGTCCCTCAGGTTCCTGTCCTCTTGTCTCCTGGTGTTGCCCTTTCTTTACCCCTGCCTTGAAAACACCTGTTTTTCTTTCCAGACAGTTGTGTTGGGAATTCTCATGCGTTCAATAGGAAATAAAAACACCATCCTCCTGGGACTAGGCTTCCAGATCCTGCAGCTTGCCTGGTATGGCTTTGGATCACAGCCTTGGTGAGGGTTTGCCCACATTTCTCTCCCTCTGTGGCCGCTCCCTGCCTGCAGCACAGGGCGAGGCTGTGGCTGTTCTCACAGCTGCCTCCTTCCTCCCCAGGATGATGTGGGCAGCAGGAGCTGTGGCTGCCATGTCCAGCATCACCTTCCCAGCCATCAGTGCCATGGTGTCGAGGAACACAGACCCTGACCAGCAGGGTGAGTGCTTGGGGACCCATCTGATGGGGCGTTCATCCCAGCAGGTGCTGAGCTGGCACAAGGGCAGCTTCCTGGCCATGGTGGTGGAGGGGTGGGCAGGAACATCTGTGCCAGCTGTGGAGTTGCACTGTACTCACAGCAGTATTGACACTCTTATCTTTAACCGTGGCTGGTGCTTGATTAGGAAACTCCCAAGTCATTCAAGTGGGTGTTTGGTGTTGTCTCTGAGGCAGAGGAGGCTGCTGCATTTTCCTGCCTCACAGTACATCTCTGAGTCCTCAATTAAATTCCAGTTCATTGGAAATTGTTGCTTGATGTGCCCATGCTTGTTTCAGTCTGTGAAACAGCAAACCCAGCATTACTGATTTTTGTAGAACCTAGCACTGAGTGAAGCTGCTCATCTGCAAACCCCTCCCCTTGCACATCAGCCCAGATCCAAGTGCTTGATCCTGTCTCTAAATATCTCTAAATACCTCGAAATATCCTCGAATAAAACAAGTTTCTTTGGAAAGCTGTTAGCATTTCCCCCCTTCCTCACTCTGTCCCCAGGTGTGGTGCAGGGGATGATCACTGGAATTCGGGGTCTGTGTAACGGCCTGGGGCCAGCACTCTATGGTTTTGTCTTCTATCTTTTCCACGTGGAGTTGAACGAAATGGCCGAGGTGGAAACTTTGGGCAAGGCCTCCAAACCCAACATGGCCAACCCTACGGATGAGGTACCTGTTCAGCTTCTCCCTCTGCTTGCTGGGCTGTGTTTGCCCTCATGCTTGAATCATTCCTGTCTCTCTCTCTCTCTCTCTACAGAGCAGCATCATCCCTGGGCCACCCTTCCTGTTTGGGGCGTGCTCCGTGCTGCTGTCGCTGCTGGTGGCCCTGTTCATTCCAGAACATAACCTGGCACTGAGGTCAGGCAGCCACAAGAAGCACAGTACAGGGGCCCAGGCCCACCCTCACAGCCCACCAGCTGGGGGGTCTGATGGCAAGGAGCCCCTGCTGGAGGACAGCAGTGTGTGAGGTGGGACAGGGGACCTGCCTCGTGGCTCGACTCCACATCAAGGACAGACTCAGCAGGAGTTCAGGGAGGGGGAGAGAGGGATCTGAGGTAACAGAGGTGCCACTAACAGCTACTGAGGAGGGACGAGGTTTCCCTTCCAGCCAAATACACCCAGCTGGTGCAAAAATGGAATTGTATCACCTGGTGCTGATGGAAAGGGGAGATATGGAACTGCTCCACTGGAGGGATAGTTCTGGAAAGCAAACCTGCCCTTGTGCTGACCCCTGTGTGCCCTGCCAAACCCTCTGCTCGCCGCTCACGAGATGGAGCCAGCATGGGCTGTGTTTGGTGGGAGCTTGCTGAGCTGCCCCCAGAATAAAAGATGGCATTTTCTCCTTGCCCCATCCCTGATACAGCTGGTTCCTGCTGCTGGCCCCTGGCACCCCTGCACAGGGGATGGGGTGCCTGTGTGAAGCACGGGGAGTGGAGCTCTGAGCTTCCTCTCTGCTGCAGGGCCTGAGGAATGTGCCCATTCTGCCCCAAGTGAAACTGAGACCAAAAAAATATAAATCTACTGACTTAATGGTCTGATGAAGAGGATAAAAATGAAGAAGTTGCAGCTGACACAAGGGAGAATGGGCAGGTGAGAAAAGAGTAACTACATGAAGTACAAATGTTTGGATGGCCACAATGGCTGCGGTTCTGTTTTGTTTTCTTTTTCTTGTCACTCTGAGGTGGCATTTGCCTGTTGCCTCCACGGGCAGTAGGTAGAAGGATTTTGTCAGAAATCTTTTTCTGGAGCTGTGGGGGTTGTTTAGGAGATACAGTTCTCTGGCAGGTTGGAGAAACAACTTGGCTGTGATGAGCACTTTGGAGATGCGTGGTTTCCTGGGAGAAAGGTCAGAGAAATGTTTACCTTGAGCACTTGTATAAAGCATGTTGGTTTGCCACTGGGCTCCTGCCATCTGATGCTAAACCCAAAGAATGTCCAGAGCTGGTTTGTTCTCAATGGATCCTGATGGTGAAGGTTGTGTTGATTTGGACTTAGGGGGTTGGATTCCATGTGGCATTTCTGAGTCTGCTGTGGAGGCTTTTGTTTATGGAACAGTGGAACTGCAACCTCTGCTGCAGGCTCAGCTGTGCTCAGAAAGAGCAGGAGGTGCTTGGAGCATTGTGAAAGGAGCTGAGGCAAACAGGGAATGTGTGGTTGTTTATAGAAATGTGGCAGAGGGCAGGAAGCAATTGTTCTTGTTTGAGTAAATAAGCAGTGGTGGCATTGAGCAGTTCTGGGAAGCAAGGACCAAACCGAGGACACTTCAGGAACTCTTTGTTAAAGGAACTGAGGGTGCAGCAGCTAAACCAGTCTTGCCTTGGCTGTTCTCTGGCTGGGGTCCCCTCTCTGTGCTTGGGGAAGGTTACCCAGGGGAGAGCAGCCTAAAGGGAGGCAGTGTTGGCCCTTTACATTGTGGATCTTTGCAGACACACAGCAGCGACTGCAAATGCCATTTGGTTATCAGAGGTGGGCATTTAAATGAGAGTTGAGTTTGTTCTGCATTGATCTGAGCTAGTGGCAGCTCCTGTGCTCAGAACTAGGAGCAGCTGGGACACAGAGGGATGCTGAGGTGGGTCTGACTGCAGGTCTGGGGAGCAGAGCCAGCAAGAACTTCCTTGACCTGCTGTGACTCCATTTTTCCCAAGCTCCTTGTGGTGACACTCCCAATTCCCAAACATTAGTGGGATGATCAGTACTATGTGTGCATGGCAAGCTTTTATCCTGAAGGAAATCCTGTCACTTGCACTTCCAGGCAGCAGTTTCCCCACCTCTGTTCCTCACAAAAATGCCTTTTTTAGACGGGACTTTTACCGAGTCCCGGTGATCCATTGATTTACAATGGATTAAAGTGAGCTGAAGTAGGTTTTTCCCTCACACACAGATGAAGTAAAACACAGAATTGTTACCTCGCTCACACGGAGGCACTCGGAGCTTCACGGGTACAATATAGCGACACGTTACAAAAAGATGAGCATAATTTATATGATATAAAGTATATAGAGATATATTTTTAAAAGCCCTCTCCCTTATTGCATAGTTTATTGAAACCAATGTGATTTTGGCCCCATTCCCTCTCACCACTGCTGCTGCCTGTGGCCTCTCAACCCTCTCCTTCCCCTCAGACCCCAGAACTGTCCAGCAATCCTCCCTCCCCAATGTGACCCCTGAGCTTCTGGTGATGCTGACTTGTGCATCGTGAGCCTGGAGTGTTTTGGTCCCTTTGTCAGCCCCCAAACTTGGGGCCAGGTGCTGCCAGCAGGTGACTGCCAGGCCAGGGGCTGTGGCTTGGTTGGTGACCGGCTGTGCTGTCACCAGTGGTGGCACTGGGCACCAGTGGGGTTGCAGCACTGGGCAGCTGGGGTGGGGATATGGCAGCGGGTGGATGGAGCGGGGTAGAGCACCAGGCAGCAGCAGGACCTCTACAGGTGCCATTACCAACAGAAAGGTGGCTTGTGCTGGTGTGCAGACCTGGGAGCAGGGGCTCTCTGAGGCGCAGGGGTGCTGGGAGCAAGCAGGGATTCCTTCCCACCCTCTTTGAGGTTCCTCTCACCTGGTTTGGTGGGGCCTTGGCCCGGTTCCTCCCCTTCCCTCGGCGCAGGGCTGTGGCTGCTGCACTGCTCTGCCTTGATGTGACAGAGCAGGAGCTGGGCCAGGAGGTGCTGGAGCTGAAGTTACCGGAGCCGAATGAAGAACGACTCGTTCTGAAGGGCCGGTGCTTCCGCAGCGTCCCACGTGGAGGCTGGAAAGGCTGTGTGGAGCATTCCGCTGGATTTGCCAATTCTTGTTACTTTATATGAAAACGAAACTTTTTAAAAAGGAGTCTCTTTTCTTAAAATCCGCTTGATCTGCTGTGCAGTGCCTGAGCCTGGCTGTTTTAACATCGGGATTCCCAGGATTTGTCTGCAGGGACTTAAAATCTGGGATAGTAACAGCAATGCCCAAACAGAAGGCAAAAATCATCTCAATCGCCTGTCAGAAGTCCTGGCAGGTCAAGTGAGTTTCAACTGATCTTGTTGCATTAAAAATCTGAGTTTCACCATTGCTTTCTCTTCTGCCGTTAATTTTGCAAAGTAGTAACTTTCTACTTCCCTGTTTTTATTCTTTTTCTGCACTCCAAAGGCTGTTGACAGCTGTGGTATCTTTAAAGCGTGGGCACTCGGCCCCACTTCTGCTCTCTCACAGTTCACCATCACGTGCATTTGTGTGTCTCTTTTTTAAGCTAACGATAAAATGTATTTATTTTGGTTCAGGTTGTGTTTGGAACTGGCTAATCTCTCCCTCTGATGGATTATTTATTAAACTGCTGCTTTCCTGTTGTGTCGAAGGTCTCTGTCCTTGTTCCTCTCCATCACCAGTGGTGCCAGGCAGCTTCTGCCCAGAATTGAAATTCCCCTTGAGAATTACGTGAAGATGTGGGACAGGTTTGGGAGAGCTGGGTCGGGGCTGCCAGTCCCTGCCCCAGCCCAGGATGGGAAGCAGCTCCCTGGCTCCAGTCTGCCCTACTGGAGCCTCCTCCTGGACTCGTTTTTAGTAGCCCCGCCTCTATTGTCTTAATTTTCAGCCAGGCCTAATTTAGATCATATCTGACTCATTTAAACACTCTTTGTGATGGCTGAGGATGGTCCTAAGTGACCAATATAATCCCCAAAAATATAAACACATCCAAGTCAGCTCTGGGATGGGAACTGATGCTTGATGGATGGTATCCTGGAAACATGAGCCATTACACAGCCTGTTGCTTCTGTATGTATTTCCTCTGGGCTGGAGCTAGTTTTTGTTTTATTGTTTCCATCTTTAATTGAGAGAAAACCCACGACTTGTCTCACGTGGCGTCGCTGGAGAACAAAGGGCAGGTGCTGCAGTGCAGGATGTTGTTGACCACCCTTCCCCCTGGTGTGATGGTTCCTGGGGCAGTGGCAAAGCCTCGTCCCTTCTGGTGTCGGTGGTGACAGCCTGGGGCTAGACCCCGACCCGAGGGGCTCTGGGGGTATCCTGTGCTGGAGCCAGCACTCGTCCCTTGGTGCTTTGTGTCTCCACACTGAACTGTTTTGTTTCCTGAGCAACATCTCTGGACAAAGTAATGCCCGGCACAAATCCCCGCGCCTGCCCTGAGGGAGGAAGCACAGTCGGCTTCCAGGAAAGGTGTTCAGGCCCCGGAGTCTGGAAAACCATCGTTCCCTTCGTTCCTTCAAAGGCTTCCTGTGGGATGGAAAACACTCCTGGTGCGTAAGCTTGCTCCTTCCAGCCTGTGCACGCAACCTGGTGATGTTCCTGTGCTGTGCCCAGGGCAGCCGGAGCTCCTGTGCTCCTCTGGGGTGGAGGGAAGCTCTGAATCCACGGAGGAGAGGTCTGAATCCATGGAGGAGAGGTCTGAATCCACAGAGGAGAGGTCTGAATCCATGGAGGAGAGGTCCCAAGGTGGTGGAATAGGGGTTGAGGTCCACTACTCAGAGGCTCAGTGAATGAGAGCTGCCCTGGTGGCTCTGCCACATCACTCTGAGCTGGGCCATGTCGTCTGACCTGCTCCTGGCCTGCTGGCTGAGCCGTTGGAACTGGCTCTTGTGCAGCTGGAGGGTTGTCATGTTTCCATGACTTCAATTTCCTCTGTGTTGCCCCCTCTGCGGGTGGCTGGGGCAGCTCTGGGCACTTCAAGCCCAAAAACGGAGGGAGTGCAGCACAAGGTGTGGGGCTTTCTGTAACTGCTAATTTCTTGAGGTCCAGGAAGGTCCAGGGAAGCTTCTTTTTAAGATAAGGTTGTTCCATAAATGCTCAGCTCTCATTCAGACAATGATTCAGGGGTTTTCTCATCACACTGGTGCAGCAATCTGGGTTGTGGGAGAGGGAGGTGAAACTCTGGCACCACCTGGAACCTCAAGGTTCCCAGACTCATTTCTAGGAAGAGCCTGGCACTGTGGGAACAGCCTTGGCCATGGCTTGTCCCAGGGTTGGGCAGGGGGGCTCTGGTGGCTGCTGAAAAATCCGGGAAGTGGCTCTGTTAACACAGGATGGAAGGAACAAAAACCCCAGCACCATTAATCACCTGCTTCGGCTGAGTGTGCACATTTGGAGGGGAGTGTTTACAGAGCACTTCCCTTGCTCAGAGGCCTCCTGCACCCTCAGAGAATTAATGGCATGACCTCCTAAAAGGATGTGTGGCACACCCAGTGCACGGAGTTGCCTCTCGGAACAGTTCCCAGATGGGAATGTCCAGGTCCTGTGATGACACTGGGTGCAGAGATGGGCAAGTCCCTCCCTCAGCCCTTTGGGACCTTCCCTGGCCTTGGCTGCAGCCTGGCAGGATGGGATGGGGCAGAACAGGACTCATCTCTCCACAGGGAGCTGGGCAGGAATGAGGGAGTGATGCCAGACCAGGTGTGGACCCAGGACAGATGCTGAGGTTGAATAGTGCAGGGTGTTCAACACTTTCTGTGTACTAACACTTCCTCCATCTGTACCACAAGTCAAACCCTCACAGGATCACCTGCTTCCACCCCTGAAAACACCCTGTTTGAGGAATAAATACATCCCCCAACAGGGCTGACCACGGGCCTGGGCTCCCCTTTTGGGGCAGGGGCTGACAGGGCCCTTTCCACAGCTCTGTGTCCCCAGCTGGAGTCATGGAAAGACTGGTTTGCCAGAGGCTCTGGGGAAGTGATGTAGCCTGCAAAAAACAGGGCTAGAGCTGGATCTGAGCCACATCCTGGGGTGCAGGTTCCTGTGCAGGGTGATGGGGACCATGGGGACTCTTTGGGACGGGGCTTTCCCAGGTTTGTCACCCTGGCCGTTGGCTGGGTGGTGTGAAAGAGCAGAACTTGGAAGAAAATCAGAAATCTCCCTCTGGAAATACCCCTTGGGCTGGAAGTTGTGGAGATCCTGGGGCCGATGCTCATGGGGGCGGTTCCTAGAGGGTTTAAGAAGGGCTGAAGTTGGAGCCGGCGGCCAGAAGGAGACAGCCCCGTCCAGCGGCACCCCCTCCCTGGAAGGGGGGAAGGAAGGAAAGAAGGGAAAACCAGCCCTGCTGCTACCCCGTGGGTGATGGAGCCGGCTCGTGTCCTCCTCCTCCTCCTCGGCTCGCTGTGGAGCTGCAGCGGTGAGTACCACGGGGCCAAGAGCCATCCTAATCCCCCGACCCACTGCGCTGCCCTGCCCTGCTGCTGCTCTCCGTGCTTCGTTCTACGGCCCCAGGACCTCCCTGTCGCTGAGCCCTGTCCCCACGTCGCTGCTGTAGCTCCCTGTCCCGGAGCTGCGGGGTGCTGGTGACTGTCCCCGCCCCTGACCCTGCACTTTCCTCCTGCCCAGGGCGCCCCGCTGACAGGCTGGTGGTGACACCGCAGGAGCCGCTGGTGTCGTTTGGGGGCTCGACAGAGCTGAACTGTTCCTTGGCCTGCCCAGGGGGCAAGGTGGAATGGAGGGGGCTGGACACTGCCCTGGGGACCATCTCCTCCTTCTCCACCTACAGCATCCTGCACATCAGACACGCCACCGTGGCCACGGAGGGCATGAAGATCTGCCAGGGCAGCTGCCATGGGCAGCACTACCAGAAAACTGCCACACTGAAGGTCTACGGTAAGCACTCCCCAGCCTGTCCCTCACTGCCTCCCGGCACAGCTCTGGGGAAGGCAGCCCCTTTCCTCCTGAGCTATGCTGTGCTGCCAAAAATCACACCTGATGCTGCCCCTCCTTTCCAGCCCTCCCAGACACACTGAGGCTGGAGGCAGCTCCCCACATCCTGCGCCCAGGACACCCCGCCATCCTGAACTGCTTGGCCATGCACCTGTATCCTATTGCTGGGATGGCCCTCACCTGGTACCGCGGCCACCAGGTGGTGGAGAACACAGACTTTGATTTTGAGGAGACCGATGAGGAGCTGTACAACATCGTTTCCACCCTGTCTGTGAACGGGACAGAGGTGGCAGAAGGGGTGGAGTTCAGGTGTGAGGTGACGCTGCACGTCGGGCAGGAGACCTTCACCCGGGTGGCATCTGTGGTGGCAAGTGCTGAGGGTGAGTGCCAGGAGGAGTGGGGGACCCCAGCCCACAGGTACCCCAACCCCTGGAGCCCAACCCCACTGCCCTGTGCTCCCCAAAACAGCTCTGCCAAGCAGGAGCAGCCCTGGCTTCTGCATCACTCCTGAATCTCCCATCCCTATCCCTCCTGGCAGTGCCCGTTTGCTCCTGCTCACTGTGCTCAGGGGGTGGAGGAGGTTGGGGCTGCAGGAGGTCACCTGTGACCAAGATCTCTGTGTTTGCAGCTGTGACGGAGCAGCCGGTGGCCGTGGTCACCTCCACAGGGAGCCCCAGCCCAGCCAGGCCCGTAGCCACCACAGTGCTTCCTCCAGGGCCGAGTGTCCCTACAGGTGACCCCACCACAACACAGGAGCCCAACACTGGGACCACCCTGGGTCTGGCTGCTGTCACCAACACCCCCTCCAGGGAGCCCTCTGTGCCCCAGGACCTCTTTGCAGGCAGCCCCACGGCACGTGTGCCCACCACCACCACCCTGGCTAGCTCTGGCACGGCGGGGACAGGGCCATTTACGGGGACAATGCCTGCCTGCAGCCTGCAGATCCGCTCGCTGCCTCCCACCGGGACGCGGGGCAGGGCCCTGCGCATCGAGTGCCACGCTCGGTGCACCGGGAACGCCACGGTGGGCTGGCTCCGGACCCCCGCCTCCCTCTCGCAGTACCGGGAGGAGTCTGCGGGCAGCAGCTCCGCGCTGCGGCTGGACAGCGCCGAGCCCTGGCACCAGGGCCACTACCAGTGCGTCCTGCTCGGCCCCCGCGCCCAGGTGGTCAGCCTGGAGGTGATGGTCGTGGATGGTGAGTGTGGTGATCTGCGGACCCCTGCCCTGCTCTGCCTTCATTGCTGGGTGGGGCTGCAGCCTCTCGTGTCCGTGCCACAGTTGGTGCTGGGGGGATTCGCTCACCCCTCGGCATTTGCTGCAGTAACAGCTCCTTGTGTTTGCAGATTCCTTCAGCTCGAGCACTGCCATTGCTGTGGGGACAGCGGGATCGCTCTTGGGGCTCATTGTGACCGGACACGTGTCTCGACGCCTTTGGAAACTATTCAGATCTCAGTAGCAGCTGTCCTAGGAGTGGGAACAGGCGGCTGATGGACCCAGCCCTTCAGCCGTGTCCCTGCTGTCCCCCTGTCTGCCGCTGGCCTCGCCCGGCCCCTGGCCAGCAAGAAGGAGTGGGAGCAGGAGGGGGAGCAGCTGCCTGCAGCTGCCGCGGGAGGCAAAGCCCGGGAGGGCAATGGGCAGAGGTGACACAGCCACGAGGCCAGGGACGCGTCCGGGGACTGGATCCCTGCGGGCTGGCACCCAACACTGCGCTAGGTCCGGCGATGGGGCTCAGCACCAGCGGACGGGAGGGAGCACGAAGGCCGCTTGTCTGTCACAACAGAAGGTCCGAGGCAGCCCCGGCGGGAGCGTGGGCTCGGCGGGCGGGTGGGACCGATGCTCCAATAAAGAGCTGTTTCCGTTCGAAGCCTGAGCAAGCGTCCTTTGGGCCTGTGCGGCCCCAGTCCCGCGGACCCTCACCGGCCCCGGGACACCGGCGGCGTCCGCGGCGCCGGCTCGGTTACCAAGGGCGGGGCATCTGCCCGCAGTAAACATGGCGGCCGCGGCGCCCTCCGCCTTACCGTTGATAAGGTGGCTCCTTTGCCCACACTCAAGATGGCGGCGCGGCCTCGCCCAATGGCGGCGTTCTGGCATTGCCTTCCTGCCCACCGATTGGCTGCCAGCGTGCAAGATGGCGGCACCGAATATTCCGGCCCGGGCGGAAGTGCGTTCCAAGATGGCGGCGTACGAGAAGCGGCGGGCGGCCGCCGCCCCGGTACCGGCGGGGGGCAGCGGGCCGCCGGAGCCGG